>BHFT01021592.1:0-59497 GCA_004320025.1 Laticauda laticaudata
TAACAACGGATGGAACATTTTTCTCTTCCGTTGTGTCCTTTTTGCATCCGTTGGGCAGTGTGACATGGCCTTAACTTAGGACTAAGGAGAAATTTCCTGACAGTTAGAACAATTCATCAGTAGAACAACTTGCCTCCAGAAGTTGTGAATGCTCCAAGACTGGAAGTTTTTAAGAAGAGCTTGTACAACCATTTGTCTAAAGTGGTGTAGGGTTTTCTGGCTCAACAGGGGGTTGGACTAGAACATCTCCAAGGTCCCTTTTAACACTGCTATTCTGTTCTGTTCTGTTCTGTTCTACATGCCACACTTCTAGAGTTCTGTATGAAGCCTATCTTTCATGGATGAGCACCAGTTCAGCCTGGTTCTGGTTAGCCGGTCGGAGTGATGAGCAGTGGAGACCGAACCGGTTCTCTCCACTGCTCTGCTGTTGGGCTCACTCGCCCACCTGGGCTCCCATACTCATTTTTACCTGTTGAATTTGAAGCGCAGCTGCTTTGAGTGGCACAGAAGAGTGCTGCACGGCAGTTGCTGAAGCTACCAGAATCATGCAGGCTTGCAGGAGGCGAGTTAGAATGTCTCTGTGCCTACGCTAAGTGCACGTTTGGCATGCACATCTGTGCCTGCGCATGTGCTTGTTTGGCACGCAAAGTGTGTACACATGCGCAAAGCCATGCCCACTGAATCGGTGGCAACAATATTTGAATCCCACCATTGGTGAGCACTCATGCCTGGAATGATTCAGTCCAAACAGAAAGTGTGGCTCTGTTCTTTCATTCAAAAAAGAAGCATCGAACTATTTGAAATAAATAGCAGATTTTTTTTAGCTTTCAACTCTTCCCCACCATCCTTTTAATACTAGACAAATACAGCTGCATTTAGAGTTACTATTGCAGTAATGACAGGCAGTTTATTCTATCTTTCAAACACCTGTGCAAAAAGGAAAAGCGAGGAAATCCGGTGGTTCCTGGAATACTGACCCAAAGGCTGTAAGATCACAGCAGAATTCCCAATTACTTCCACAAATGTTCTCTCAACTGAAAATAAAAATAAAAAAATGCTGAATTTGTTCACTGTTCCCTGGTGTTTCATAAACTGATTTGGAATGTGCAAAAGCTGAAAACTGATTTTTTCATATTTAACTGTGAATGTTTTTGCCATCCCTTTTTAATATAGATGAATGGGTTTCCACTAACATATGCTTTATAAAAGGAGAGAATTGCTTTGGGAAAAGGTTACTAAAGGAATCAATATGTTAGCATTGCATGCCAGAACAATAGCAGCAATTTTCTTGTGGAGGAATATGATGAGAAGCACTGGGACTTGGACTTTTTAAAAATGCTGTAAATAATTACATTCTTAATAAGGGATGGTTTTAAAAGAAGTATAACCAAGAAAAACAAGTCCCCCATGCTCAGTTCAAAAGTATTGTGTTTATCCTTGTTGAAAGGTGGCAAAATGCCTTTCTTTCAAGGATTCGATTTCCCTGCTGGGAGAGCTCCGGCGCAAGGATACGGACAACTGCTTGAAAGCTGGATCTTTTTATTTTTTCAGGAGGTGAGAACAGCAGAAGTCTGTGTTCTCTGGGGCTAGCTAGCTTCTTACGGTAAGTCCCTGCGTTTTTTATATCCCTTTTCTCCTTTGTAAGTTGATTTTGTGTGAATGTTTGTATTTTAGTGCTTAAATGTTTTCTTTTCAAATCCTGTTTCGGATTTGTCTTTTTCCCACCAGAGGCAAATCCACGCGGGTGGCCAGATTGTATTATTGGTTTTCTTCTAATCTCTTTTAGCTTTAAGATAGTTTTTCATATTTGTTCTGCAATCTCCTGTCTGACCCTTTGTAATTTATATTTTGTGTCTTTTGTTTGCTCTTATTTGGTATGTCCTTTGTTTGTAAGGGTTTTTAATTATCTTTTTGTTTCCCTTTTTCTTATTTTGTCTAGGTTTTTCTTAATTACTCAGGCCTTTTGTCTATAGCGGATTCTTTAATACCTTTTATTTGATTTCTTTTCCTATTGTAAGTTTGTTTTATGGCTGACCTGATGTTCCCCTTGGGCTTTTCCTGTTTTTGTGACACTACTGTCTTCGTGAAGTTCCCTTTCTACACCCTATTAGCTGACACTGTGGAAGACGGAAATGTTTTAGTTTGTGATTTCCCACTAGGTGTTCAGTTAAAATGCAGTTATGTAATAAAAATGAATAATTATTTTTATTTATTTATTAGATGTATATGCTCTGGGCAACTTACAAACTCTTGGTGACTTATCAACATTAAAAACTGGTGCACATTAAAATGATAAAATAATAAAAATAAAAATAAAAGTTAAAAGAGGGGAACACAAAGAACATGGGGAGATGTAGGGTTTTCTCTTAATCGAATAGCCACCTCCAGGATAGCAATAGAAATAGCATTTGAATTTATATACCGGTCCACAGTGCTTTACAGCAGTCTGAGTGGCTTACAATATCAGCATATTGCCCCCAACAATCTAGGTCTTCATTTTATCAACCTGGAAAGGATGGAAGGCTCAGTCATCCTTGTGCCCCACCAGGATCAAACTCTTGGTTGTGAGCAGAATTAGCCTGCAATATTGCATTCTATCTACTGCACCATCATGGCTCCTAGAATGATGTGCTCCTATTCAGACCCTACAAAAATAGGGTGGGAGCAGATCTCCCTTTTGGTGCATTATTCACACACACACACACACACACACACACACTTCATTTTAATAAAGAATAACTTTAAGTGGATTGAGTCAGGCTACCTATGTTACAGTTGAATTGCACAACACTGCATAACACAGGTTATCCTTTCTGCTTTCCTTCCTTATCCTCCTCGTTTTGTTCAGGTAAATTCCTGCCTTGCTTTTAGTACCTCTCATTCTATGACCGCATTTAATAAGGCTCTCACTGAAGGGGTTAAAACCAATCCTCAAAGATCCATTCTCGACCTGATTTCCTCCTGATGAGGTAGCCCTGTGGTACCCAAAATGCTTGCTAAGAATTATGGGATTTGTTGTCTCAGCTCTTCATGGGAGACCAGGTTGGTCAAAATGGTTCAAGACATATATATTTGGTGGTTCTGTACTGAACAGCATATGACTTTTTTTGTCGATCCACATCTGTGGGATGGGCAGTGGGTTGGAGTTGTGATACACAACCCGTATCATTTCCTCAAACTCCTCCACTTGAGTGAAATATCACAGTGCAAATACAAAAATTTCATTTCATTTCAATATTGTTTAGATTATAATTGAAATTAAAAATCAAACCCCCAAAACCAGCCCTATTTTTCTCCTCTGCTGTTGGGAAAACTCTTGCTTTTGCTTTGGGTTTGCTAGAGACTCACAAAAATCTTCAGTGGCATTAGCTGAGCTCTAGTGGGAGGGGGGAAACAACCTTTTGTTCACTTGGGGAGGTATAGGGGTCCTTTCCAAGATGCCTGACTAGAAGGCTCATCGCTGGCCCCATGGATGGGGGACACTGAGAAAGTTTCTGAGGAGGAAGCAAAAGAAAAAATGGGACAGCCCAGAAATATTGGAATGTAAGGAAAGCTGTCATTCGTAATTAAACAGCAATTGCTATTCTGGAATCAGCTGCTGCTATTTACTGTTTAGAACCAAATAGTTTCATCTTTGAAAAATATTTTCCCCTATAATAGGAAAAAGGAGCTCCCTGAACAAATGCCCATCAGATGTTTATTAACAAAGAAGAGGCATAAAAATATTTATTCTTTCTTCCTTATTGCATAGCAAAGCTCTCCACCATTTCCTATAGGAGCATAGCACCCATGTACATTGGTTTAGAAGCTGTTCAAAACTGAGCTTGGCAGCCCCACTGATGTGTTCTCTCACATCCAAGACTCACTGGTTTTCTAGTCATGGCTTGGCATGTGAAAGCATGAATTTGCTGAAGATAGATTAAAAAAAACATTTATAGGTAAACAATGGATTGGGGAAAAACTCAGTGTGATGGCCATGTTGGTGATGAAGGATCAGCGAATGCTTGATGAGACATTGCCAATGTTGGCGATGAAGCATCAGCTCGGGAATTTAGAACTACAGGTATGACATTCTGGCAAGCCACATAATCAAGCGATGATAAGTATTGGACAATTACTTTATATGGGAAAGGATTTGTGTATCAACTATTGAGAGTGTGCCCCAGAAAAATTCACTGATGTATGTGTTTATAAATGAAAATGCTAATGCTAATGGAGATTTTTCATTCCTTACAAAGAGCAATAGCAATAGTACTTAGACTTATATACCACTTCACAGTGCTTTACAGCCCTAAGGCCCGGTCCCACTGGCCAACGGACACAAAACGTATGCATAAAGGACACAGCGGACGAGCAAAATTTTGGGGGTGGGCTTCATCCGTTGTCATCTGCTCCCAAAAAGTGGCAAAATTTTGCATCAAACAGAACGGAAAAGAACAGAAAAGCATGGAAAAGACAGAGCGGTGGGTATTAATGAGGCGGGGATGTTAAATGGATGTTCATAGAAGCCTAGTGGAATGAAAGCGGATGGAGCGGATGACACCTCGAAGGGGTTCCGGGGGAGAATTTTCAAAGCGACACATAGCGAAGGGGTGGATGCAAGCGGATGGGAAGCGGATGCACTCATGGACGCTATAGAAACAAAGGGGAATGCCGTGCGGATGTATATCGATGCAAAGCATTTGCTGCGGCAATGTGGGGAGTATGAATTGCGTCCACTCAGTGGATATAAAAGGATGCAGCCACGCACGTAGTCAGCATGCATACAGGGGAAAGAACGTGCTGCCACATACATCTTGGCAGGAACACCAGGTTTGTCAGTCAGGAAAAAGAGGAAGCCCGTGCCTAACTCATTCCAGCCCTGGCCAAGAAGGACAGAACCAGCATCCCACCCCCTGGCAAACTGACTCTGAAACCTGCTGCTGCTTGCTGCTTTGTGACCAGCCCCACGGTCCCTCAAAGCCTGCTGCTCAAGGCCCTGCTTGCTCAAGCCCTGAAGACCCTGCTTGCTCAAGCCCCTGAACCCTGCGAAGCCCCTGCACCAGAGGGAGAAAGAGGCAAGGGAAGAGAAGGGAGAGAGGAAAGTTATAACACGCCTTTTTTCCGAGGAACTGAGGATGAGGTGCTGGAATGTCTGAGGGAGAAAGAGTACCTGTGGAGAAAGGGCCACAGACTGTAATCGGGACACCAAGAAGAAGCAGGCAGCTTGGAGAGACCAGGCCAGAGACCTGGGTCATTGGCAGAGTACGCCTTGGAATGGTGGAAGCACATGCACACCTGGTATGGCAAGCTACACCTCCAAGGAAATCTGGGCAGGCTGCCTGTCAAGCTCAACTGACTGGAGATGTACGTCATAGGCCAACTGCAGTTTCCTGGAGAAGGAGAATGCCGCCCCAAAGAGCAGCTCGGCCGCCTGGTGTTTTTTTTAAATTATTAGTCACTCTGAGACCCCTCTCCCCTCAGACGCCCACAGACAGCCCAGTCCTCTTCCAGCCAGGAGCCAGCCACCCTGTCCAGGCAGGTG
The DNA here is from genome assembly GCA_004320025.1 of Laticauda laticaudata. Lineage (NCBI taxonomy): Eukaryota > Metazoa > Chordata > Lepidosauria > Squamata > Elapidae > Laticauda > Laticauda laticaudata. The sequence goes on from BHFT01021592.1 coordinate 5,525, forward strand.
TCTTCAGAGGGCCCCACAGCAGAGACCCCGCCCCCAAACAGCTGCACTCCCCATGCCGGCAACTTGAAGGTCCGTGGAGGATGAAGCCCTGCTTTCACAAAAATGGAGGAAGAAGCAGCAGCCACCAGAAGGCCAACCCGCCCCCACCCCCAGCTCCAGAAGGATGCAGCAGCGAGGCCAGACTGGAGGGCCAGGACCACAGTGTGCTGTTGGAGGATCAGGGGACACAATGAAGACCAGCACAGACTGCTCTCTCAGCTGTCCACTTGGACCAGAGATCCTTGGCCGGAACACCTCCAATCACCTATGTGAGCCAGACCCTGAGGGACCTGCCCGAGGCCCCAGTAACCAGGTGATGAAAGCATGAAGATCTAAGCACTTCTGCACAACCCTCAAAGGCCCAGCTAAAGCTTGCTCCCTACCCAAGTCCAGGGTCTGCTCCTCCCACCCCAGGCAATGTCACAGCCCTTCCACAAAGCTTTCAACAGCCCCTCACCTACCAAGGCTATGAACAACCAGGGCTTTCCCAACAGCAGAAGCAGAACTTCCCAGTAACAGGCCCAAGGTTCATCGCATGCCACGAGCACGCCAGTCCCTCACCAGCTGCAGACCAGACAGCCCCACTACACTCCCTCCTTCCTCCACCCAACAGCCAAGCCCGTCAACGACAATTTGTCATCAGTATTGGGCTGACATCCAAGTCCCTGATGAGGGGCTCTCAATCTCATGGGTCTGAGTCAGCTTCTCGGATAAGCTTCCTGAAACACACCATCACCTGTTTTGTCCTCGGGCCAACGTACCCAATGTTTGCCTCAGACCAGCACTAAAGCCACAAGCCACCGCTCCAAGTCCTGCCTGCTTAACAGTGAGACCATGGAACATGACCTCAGAGGAACTGAGAATAGTGTCAGAGATACTGAGTTGTTTACTTGTTAAGTTTATCTTTCTTAGACACTTTAGTTGGTTCGTTTTGCTTATTTAATACAAAGTCATAAATTTTACCTAAGAAAGTTTAATCTTTGCTTAAGACACTTAATACAATTTACTTGGTTCATTTTTGCTTATTTAATAAAGTCATAAAGTTTACTAAGAAAGTTAATAAAGGTTATCTTTGCTTAACACACTTAGTTTACTTGGTTCTTTTTTTTATTAATAAAGTGTTGGTGAAACTTTGAAAAAAAATGGATTAAGCCTTTGGCATGCCTTGGTGGGATAGATAGGATATTGTGGGAATAGTAAACTCCAGTGCAACCAATAGTGGGCTGTATGTCCACCATCCCAGCGAATCAGATGATTTTCTCCCCTTTTTTAGAAAATATCGGTTGTCCGCTAGGTGTCCTTCTATATATACTCCTAGACATACTGCAGAACATCCTAAATATACGAAAGATACATCCAGATACAAATGTTTTTTCGCATTTGAATACTTTAATATAGAGTGCATTACGCTTAACATCTTTCTATTTCCGTGCTATCCTAACGCGTGTAGACCGTTCCAGTGTAAACCTTTTGGTTTCCTCCCTCTTTCTGTTTTCAGCTGCAGTGGAATGTTGAAGTTGAGGGGATGGCCAAGAGTGATGCAGAGAGATACAGTGATGTTTTACGGATATAATGGACATAGACACGTTTGTTGCCCGTATATGTCACGGATGTATATGTATGCGGCGGAAAGTTCAAATCCGTTCACAAAGTTTGTGCAGCTCAAAAACTTTCTTGCCAGATGAATTGCGTGGACAGATGCTTTGATGGATAGAGCATATGCAAACAACGTATGCAGTGAGTATCACAATGGATGCCATCGTGTTTTCCAACGGAGCAAGCTTTTTTTAACGTTTTTACATCCTTTTGCCATCCGTAAGTGCAGTGGGACCCGGGCCCTCATTAATGTCTCCAAACAATCTGGGTCCTCATTTTACCAACCTCTGGAAGAATAGAAGGCTAAGTCAGTCGGATCGAAATTGGCAAAACACCGGCAGCTGCATCAGCCAGAAGTAAGCTTGCAGTACTGCATTCTAACCATTGCACTGCCCATCGGCTCCTCGTGAAGAAATGAACAAATGGAAGATTGTTTCCTACCTTACTGAGAAGTAAATCATTCTCACTGTTCCTGAAATTGTATGCTACCATTCCCACTGGTGAGGCAGGGAGGATAATGTTTATTGATCCTATTGGTTAAGGGGTCAAGGAAAAGAGCCTTCTCGAACACTGCCCTTTCCCTATGGAATATCTTTGACCTCAATGGTGAGGTTGGCCCTCAGCCCTCGTCCTTCTGAAACGAGCGTGAAGACCACCTGGCTTTGCCCCATTGGCATGGCAATCAAAGCATGACATGCAACCCTCAGGGTGGCCCTTTAACTCACTTCTTAATCTCTGTTCTTCACTCTGTTTTATAATTTTAATTACATGTCTTTTTTATAAAGGTTTTATAGTTGTATTTGTAAATCACCCTGGGGTCACTTGGAAACATGAAAGATGAGTGGTGTCTAAAATTTAATAAGATAATTTAAAATAAAAAAGCAGATCTAGAGGCTAGAAGAACACATTTAACAGGAAATTGAAAATGTTCTATGCACATCTATGTCTATTAGAATATATGCATTCTATGTGCATATAAAAACATATTCTATTGCCAGATAAAATTGAAACCATTTGTCCTAACGCATTTTTAATGGTGAACAATATTAACTTTTTGCTGCATAGTTCACCAACTTTATTGTCTTCTCTACTTATATTTTTAAAATATCTTAAACAGAAAGGCAAGTGAGTTCCCCATGAAGGACCCATCAAAATGGAAAAATAAAAATAAAAAATCCAGAGTAGTCTTTCATATCTCAAGTTGTAGCATGATAGCGCTGGTGCTTTGAGGTTTGCCTTAAAACTCCTAGGAAAGTTAAGAATACACTGGAAAAAACAGACACTTTAAATTCATCCCACTTTCAGTTCAAAACCTGTTTAAAATGCAGAGAAAAGGAAACAGTCCATATTTTCTCTGTTCCCTCTCCCCTGGATTTCATCTTTTATTATTCACTTAGCTTATTAATGAGGAGAAGAATATTTCAAGTAAAATCAGCATTTTCTGGACCTCAGCTGCATTCAGTTCTAGATAGCCGGTGTCAAAAAAATACTGTTCCCTATAAAAACAAGGAAGAAAAAGGTCACTGCATCTGTGGTTTTTGCATTTGATACTGAAGTGATCTAAATATACAGAAAAGTTCTCGTAACTTTCTGTCCCAATTAAATCCGCAATAAATGACAAGTTAACTTGCAAAACTCCATGTTTGAACGATGTTACAAACCTTGTTAACCTCAGTTTCCTTTAGCTATGATATATGAAAATATCATATCTGGCTAGGCTCACGCAAAACATAAAACGGTTTACAAACTGCAATGGAGGAATTACATGCCTAAATCGAAAAAAACATTTTGTGGCCTGAATATAATGGTCATCCCAGCCTCTGATAGATAGGTAGGACATACCACTCATCAGGTGGAACTAATGTACTTTTTTGAATTTGTAAGCTGCTTTTAAAAAAATGCTTGGTGATCAATCAGTCAATGTTCTCCCTGGAATTATTCTGGCTAACGTGTGTGTGTGTGTGGTGTGTGTGTGTGTGTGTGTGTGTGTGTTTTTGTAATATACATGTATTTTTTTTTTTTGGTATGTATTTGTATATACGTATATACATACAAACATACATTATGTTACAATTGTATAACGCACACTTATGACCTAAACTACTATCTATCTAACACACAGAACACACATACACACCACACAGACACACAGACACACACACACACATACATATATGTATAACCGTGCTTTGGTACGAAACTATGTGATCAGGCTTAGGTTTGGAGAGGAAAATAAGGGGAAAAATTTCTTGCTCTTGCCTACCAAGTACCATCAGTATTCCATCTGCTAGCATCCTGTCAGTGTGTGAGAGAATGAGGGCTGTTTGGAAACTGAAACAGTTATTGCTGTGTGAGCAAGGAGAACAGCAAGGAGCTGGGCATGGCTTAGCTCAACTGTTCTGAATTAAAGCTGGTTGTTTCTGTGAACTGAAACCTGAATTCCTCTTCTCTGCTCTGTGGTTTTACATTTAGAACCAATTTCTTTTCAGGTGGGGAGGGGGAGCAGAACAATTTAAATATCAGAGCAATGTTAATAAATAATATATGAATACTAATGCTCTGATGGCCATTTCAAAAAAAATCTTTCTTCAGTGAGTTACCTGAAGCCAAGAGGAACATACGTGGCAGTTTCAAGTTTGTAGGCTTTACAGTTTCCTGGAAGATTTGTATGATGCTAGTGGTAATTCCAGAATCATATATAATGGTTTCATTCTGATATATATATATTAAAAACCACAGGTCACAAACATCAACTTCAATGGCACCAAACCCCTAGCCACTAAATAGAAACCCAGCCACAGAATCATCCAGAGAAACCAATAGAGATGAAAAAAGACCTGAAAAGCATGAAATAGAAGAAGATGATTCCACCAAACTGTCAAATCATTTGGAAGCCGCACTCCAAAACAGAAAGATCTCCAAAGCCACAAGCCAGGCAAACACCTGGCACAAAACACCCCCCACCAGGCCACCCAGATGAAACCTTGGGCTTCCTAATAGATAACAGCCATCCTTTCCACACAAAGCCAAGCTGCACTGAAAGCCTCCGTGCAGGAGCAGAGTTTTGTCAGCCAATCAAAGCCCACAAAACAGACCAGAAGAAACCAGAAAAACCAAATCAAACAAACTCCAAGTCCAATAAACACAGACCAAAGACTCCACTAATCAGGATGTAGAAAAAAAACATCCCTCCACAATAATAGGCCTATGCCTCAAATTTAAAACCAACGGCTGTGGAGATCCTGACCCACAATACAACTCTGTACAGAAGCCTGATGATGGCAGATGAAAGATTGTGCTGAAACGTTGCTCCAACTTTAAACGAACTACATAATGAACGTGGGATAATACCTGAAGGAAGCTAAACAGCACAAATAATATATATATATATTATATATATATATATAATATATATATATATATATATATATAATAATATATATATATATATATATATATATACATACACACACAACACACACAGAACACACACACACACACGTATGTATGTTAATAGGCTCACAGGTAATGGCATAATGCATAATGCCGCAGCATAAAAACACTTCTACAAAAATACATTTTTATAGCTAACTTTTTTCCTAATCAACAGAGTTAAATTTATCTAGCATTTTCATAACCATGGTATTTTAAAATTGTCACTAATATTTCCTCCCTATTGAATTGTATGTTATACAACATTGTCATAATCCATCTTCAGCACCATTCAGCCTTTTCTATCCTTTATATCCAGATGGCATCAGAAATGAATTAATATTATTTGTTTTGTGGGGGAAACAATGACTTGATCTGATGTAGTTCAAATGGCTGACTTGAGGCTCTCCACATATGTTAGGCTGAAATTCTCACTATTCCCAACAAATATTGGTAAGAATGATGGTAATCTAGTCCATTACATTTAGAGAGAACCATTATTAAGGCTGCCCTATAAAATCCATGTCTGAAATAAACACTCTTTTATTGAAAGCCTTTTATATTCGCAAGTTCCCATTGTTCTTCTGGCAAAAAGGATTTAGGCAAAAAATTTTTTGTCATGCATAGTATTGAATTATGTTTTCAAGCTATGATCANAAGTTCCCATTGTTCTTCTGGCAAAAAGGATTTAGGCAAAAATTTTTTTGTCATGCATAGTATTGAATTATGTTTTCAAGCTATGATCAGATAAGAAATATTACTTTCTGGAACACTACAAAATGATAGTATATTATGATAATTTGCAAAATCAGCTATTCTGCCAAGAAACCAAATTTGTAATAGTTGACTTCATTACTGTTCATAGTTACTAGGTGTCACATTATCTAGTTGTTTAGATGGAATGATGTTGCAAAACCCCCCAAAAACTAATCCAGTTTAACACATTTTTTTTTAAACTTCCCATAGCCATGGACAACGAAATAAACAATTTGGAAATAAGGAGATAACCCAACTGAATATCTCCTCCCTATATTTTAATGTTTAACAGCATGGGAGTTCAACATTTTTACCTAATGTGGTTATGATTGTATAGTTGCATTTGTGAACACCTGCTCATCCCTCCATTTTAAAAGCCTGTTAAAAGTTAATTTTGTATTAAAATTTAAATTTAAAATAAATTGTATAATTAAATTATTATTTTATGTACCTTTGGCAAAATAGCAAATCTAAGGACAAGCTTGGTTAAGAATATTTGTAAATAAAAATTTCTGAATCTTAAGTTGCTAAAGGCAACTGGATCTCCAGCCTAATAACACTTAGATTTATATACCACTTCATAGTGCTTTACAGTCCTCTCTAAGTGGTTTACAGAATCATCATTTTGCCCCCAACTATCTAGGCCTCATTTTACCAACTTCAGAAGGATGGAAATCTGAGTCAACCTTCACCTGGTCAGGACTGAACTCCTGGTGTGTGGGCAGAGTTAGCCTACAATGCTGCAATATAATTTCAATGACTGTGCCACCACGGCTCCTCTAATAAATAAAAATAAATATAACATCCCATGTTTAGATATTCACAATATTTATTTATTGATTAGCCCTTGGACCATATCAAAGTGCAGAGTTCCAGAAACAAAATCATTACTAAAATCACATAAAAGCAATTTAAAATGGAATTGGAATAAAATGCAGTCTAAAATGAAATTGGAATAAAATACAATAATTTAAGCTTTGATAAAATATGATAAAATTATATTTCGGTGTCACCTCAACAATCTACCTCAATCAGTCCCACATATACAGATCTCAACCGAACTATTTGTGCTATGTTAAATGTTATTTTCAGATTCTGGCTGCATCCTTATTTGCAATTTTTTAAAGAAATTTTTGTGAGATCACAGTTTTACCAGATTTGGAGTTATAGTTGATAAACCTGTTCCCTACTATCAATTTTTTTAAAACTTTAGTATTCACATGGTTTTCTATTTCTATATTGCAATGATACAATTTTCAGCCAAAAATCCAACCAGTGGTTGAATGATGATGAACTTGGGCAGATTGTGGTTGTTCAGTGTGTGGCTCTCCAGGGATGAACACCATTTGAGAATTGAGAAGGCAGCTGATGTTCTATTGATGTTATGGGATTCTGGAAAGTTGAAGGAAGCTGAGATCCAACATTAGGAAGCAAGATCAGAAAGATAATTTTGCAGAGCAGACTGGCTGATGGAAAAGGCAGTTACCTTTGGAAAGGAAAGATCCAGAGTCAGTGAGTAATATTTGACCAAACTGCTGGAATAACCAGAAACTCAAGAAAGAGTTAGGGTTATTTTCCTTCTTTTCTTTTTTTTCTCTTGGCTAAAAGCTAGCTCGAGAAATGAAAATACTGAAGCTGTCCAACAAAGTGAATATATTAAAATTGTGATAAAGGACACCTGTGTGAATGAGGGGAAGACAATTAAGAAACTGCAAATAGCTTTGTAAGAAAATATATGGGCAGTTTATGAAGGAACAGTATGTATTAGAAACAAACACAAAATATTTACTTGCAAAGCAGTGGTACAATAAACATATTTATTTAGAGAAGGTGTGTATCTGTGTATCTCTGTCTCTGTCTCGCTCTATTGTGTCTCTGTCTCTCTCTCTGTCTCTCTCATTTGTGCCCCCAAGTTGACAATACAAATGCCATTTGCATGTGATTTCCCTGCTATAGTCTGAAATTTATTTTTTGTTTTTTTGACTTGGGAACAGAAATGTGGTGTAACACGTGTTGCTTCACCTTGTACACTCAAAACTTATTACACCTACCTTCTTGTTTAAATCATCCTCTCACTGTGTCCCAACCTCCTGGTTACCAACCTTATTTATCTTTTGTGTAACTCTGAAGCTTTGAAGAAAGTAAAAAAGAATAAAGAACATTGAACGTCGCCCTTTCTTTCCCTCTCTTCCAAGTCCAGTGCAGCTGTTTTTTAACTTTCTGACTATGTTGGCACACAGGAAATTGGAACTTGTAGATGTATAAAACAGATCTGATAGGGCCACATAATAAAACACAGCACCATAAAATATGACAGTATCTTGGCTTTCCACTGTGCCAATAGGTAATCAGGGCAGTAACTGAATAAGATGCATTATTTTATACAGATTTAACTGAACAGTTTAATAATAATCCCAGCCTGCCAGCCCGCTGACTGTATCACCACCCAGGCACTGCTTGCCATTTAGTTTTCCTGGTTTGAATGGGAGCCTATTAATTTCCAGCTTTTGTTCAGTCCCCTCCCTGGCCATTTGCCATGTCATTGCTCTTTTCTCTACATTCTCTAGGTCTAGCCTCAAAAATGCTTCGGCTTTGCCAACTTGACTGTAAAGCTGCAGTCACAAGAAAGTGGCTTCTAATGGTGCTTGAATGTCTAACTGTAATATGTGTGGGAATGGGTCATCCTGTGCGTGAGGCCAGGTTTATATCTTTCCAACATAATCAGCAGCAAAGAGATTTAAGTGACTGATCATTCCTCAATAGTGCAAATGTTCACACCAACGCATAATGGCAGCTTGGGGTTGAGGAGACCACCAAGATGTTGAAGTGTCTACCAAGCTTTGAAAAACAGAGTATGACAAAGACCAGGAAAAATCAGAGTGTGGGAAATTGGAGTAGGGTTAATAGTCTGAGAAGAAAAACTTCACAATTTTAATGATTGCCCTGGTTCTCCACTGCAATCCTGTTGCTTTCTGTTGTAATTTTACATGAAGCCTGCACAGATCTAAGGACTGGGAACTTGTCCTCAATTTAAGGAATGTATTGGAGTTTTTTAACAAATTTAAATTATGATTTAATTATTTAAGGGACTATTTAAGGAATTTAAAATTCCAGAATTATTAATCAGAGCATGGTAAAGGATGAAATTATTTTTAAAATCTCCTTAACAATGTAAAAATAATGACTTTGCAGTCTCATTGTAGTTCTCCAAAGGTGGCATGAATGTTCTTTCTCCTTTCTTTAGGAATATTAGAGGCAGCATTCAAATGACCAATTAATGGTTATTGCTCCTATATTGTTGTCCCTGTGGATCGAATATTGGATAAGTTAGATCAATGATTTAAGACTATTTTGATTTTTATAAAATTATGAAATGGTGTTCAGGACTTCAGTATTACAGTAGCCTGTGGTGTCTGATTTTCCTCTGGGATAGCCAACAACCTTCAAAAGTATTTTAAGCATTTTTGGCAAGATTTTCTTGTTTGCTAGGATCACGTACCAAGAGCCATATCCAAAGTTAGGAATTTGTTTTAAAATCTGTTTTATCCATTTATGCAACCTGCCTGAAGACATTAAAAAACTATGATTTCTAAATGATGTGAAACACATCAAAGGAAAAAAAATATTAGTATGAATAATTGAGATAGAAAATCTAATAAATTAAGACTTTTTGGATACTAGAGAAATATATCATAATCACACATGGGTAATAATTTTTTAGTTGAAATAATGTTTATACTGCAATGTATCAATGAACAAAAATGGCAAACAATCAAAAGCAACATAGGTATGTTACATCTTTACAATATTGAGGAAATAAAATATAAAGTTACTATAAATAAATAAAATGGTGAAATTTAGCCATAATAGACTCAGATTCAAATCCCTAAAGAGGCAAAAAGCTCATTAAATAAAACTCTGGGCATCAGTGTTATTGCTTTATTGTAAAGATCATTCCATGGCCTTTAGTATCTCATAACTTGAAGTGCATGTAAAAAGTTTACTTTTAATATAGCTAGTTGATCTGATCCTGACATGATGGTAAAGAATATAAAGGTTACAAAGTTTCTGAACATCATGTAGATTAAGGCCCTGTCACATTGGCCGACAGATGCAAAACGTTTGTAAAAAGGACGCAGCGGACAAGAAAATGTTCCATCCGTTGTTATCCGCTCTCAAAAGTGCCCCGAATTTGCATAACCAGAGTGGACAACAAAATGGAAAGGAAACGGAGCGGGGGGAGGACGTAGCCAGGATGGAAAGCGGATGCTCCAAGGTGGAAAGCCTAGCGATGGAAGCGGATGGAGCAGATGGCACATCCGCAGGGCTTCCGGGGGAAGCACAGCGAAGCGGATGCGCATGGAAAAGAGCGGATGCAGAGCGAATGCCGAAGCGGATGAAGCGGAATGCAGAAGCGGAAGCCGAGCCCCAAGAAGCCTAGAGGATGCACAGCGTTCACGTTAGCGCATGCAGGGAGGATGCATTGCGTCAGCCCCGCGATATAAAGGGAAGCAGCTCGCAAGCAGGTCCCAACATTCAGAGAAAAGGACGCTTCCAGACACAGCTCTCCAGCCAGCCAGCCAGCCAGCCCTGCCAGCCAGCCAGCCAGCCAGCCAGTCAGCAAGCCAGCAAGCAATAACCCAACAACCATGGGAAGAAAGAAAGCTCAGCCGTCTGCTGCCAGCCCTGGCAAGAGGGACAGGGTCACCATCCACTCCTGGCCCTGGCTCTGCTTCTGCTGGGGCTACTCCTGCTCGGGCTCACTCTTCTGGTGGTGGTGCTTCTGCTGGTGCTGCTTTCTGGTGTGGTGCTTTGCTGATGCTGCTTCTGCTGGTGGTGCTTCTCGGTGCTTACTCTGCTGATGCTGCTTCTGGTGGTGGTGCTTCTGCTGGTGCTTACTCTGCTGATGCTGCTTCTGTGGTGGTGCTTCTGCTGGTGCTTACTCTGCTGGCACTGCTCCTGGTGCTGGTGCTTCTCCTGGTGCTTACTTGCTGGCACAGCTCCTGGTGCTGGTGCTTCTGCTGGTGCTTACTCTGCTGGCACAGCTCCTGGTGGTGGTGCTTCTGCTGGTGCTTACTACTCTGATGGCAGTGCTCCTGGTGCTGGTGCTTCTGCTGGTGCTTACTCTGCTGGTGCTGCCCTGGCCTGCTGGTCCTGCTGGTGTTCCTGGTGCTTACTCTGCTGGTGCTGCTGGTGCTGCTGGTCCTGCTTTTGCTGCTACTGTTGTTGTTCCTGCTGCTGCGTGGTGGTGGTGGTGTGGAGGGCAGCCCCTACAACCCTCGAAGCCCCTTTGATGAGGGCCCATATGGCCCTGCCAAAGGAGGAAGAGGCAGACGGGTGAACGGGAGGAGGAGGCAATATATAATCAAAGAGGAAACATGAGGAGGAGGTGCTGGTGGCTGCGGGAGAATGAATATCTTTGGCGGAAGGGACACAGCTCTATTGAGACACAAGAGGAAGCAGGCTGCTTGGAGGAGAAGGCGGAGAGCCTGGGCTACAACTTCGGAGTGCTCCTTGGCCGGTGGAAGCACATGCACACCTGGTACGGGAAGCTGCACCTCAAGAAATCTGGCCAGGCCGCGGTCAAGCTGACGGACAGAGAGACTACGGATGGCCAAGTGCAGCTTCTTGGAGGGTGAGATCCGCCACCGAGGAGGAGCCCCTCTCACAACCCTCTCTCTCAGACAGCCTGCTGAGAGCCAGTCCTCTTCTGGCAAAGAGTCAGCTCCTATGTCCAGGCAGGTATCTGTGGAGCGTCGCACGACGGAGACCCCCCCAACAGCTGCACTCCCCGTGGCAGAGCACGTGGAGGACCCCTTGATGCAGTGGGAGCAAGGAGAGGGCACTTCCACCACAGCCCAACCTGCATCCACCCGCAGCTCCACCTCCACCGAAAGGCAGAGAGGCAGACCGGAGGGGCAGAGCCACACTGTCCTGCTGGAGATCAGGGACACCATCAGAAGCAGCGTAGATCTGCTCTCTCAGCTGGTACAATCACCGAGACGTCCACATCCTCCAACCGCAAGCCCTTCCTCACCTACGTCAACCAGACCCTCATGAACATGTTGGAAACACAATACTAGGTGGTGAAGGACAGGATCACGATCTTCCTTCAACACCCTCCAGACCAAGCTGAACTGCTCCCACCCAGTCCAGGCGCTGCTCCTCCAACCCAGGTGATGTCACTGACCATCCAAGGCTTTCCACAGCCTCTACCGTACCAAGGTCTACTCTACAGGGCTAGCAGCCAGCCAGCCCTTCCCAGTCCAGGCACAGGTACATACGAATCCCCGGTGCCACTGATGCCACCGATGCCCACTGACACGATGCCCCACACCACGATGCCACCCACATTGCCACAGATGCCACCCATGCACATACTGCATCCCGACGCCTCGCCTCGCTCAGCTGCAGACCAGACATCCTCACAACTGCTCTTTCTCACCCACAGCCAAGCCCGCTTAGAACATCTGTCATCGGTTTTGGGGCTGACACTCCATGTCATGGAGGAAGGGGCTCCCAACATCACAGGACTGAGCCAGCTATCTTAGAGCTTCCTCCACACACCGTCCCCTGTTGTCCTCTGGGGCCAGGCACCCCAGTGGTGCCTCAGACCAGCATCCAGCACAGCCAGCCTCCACAGCACCTGGACCCTTCACACTGAGACTGGCATGGCTCAGAGGTGACCAAGAAAGAGTGCCAGAGACTGGGTGGCCCCTGTTTGACTTTATTTTTGCTTTTGGACACTTGACTTGGGTCATTTTTCTTTTACAGTTGTTATTAATAAAGATTATCTTTGCTTCACACACTTGCTTCATTATTTTTGTAAATAAAGTCTTGATGGAAACTTTTAGAAATGGTTTAAGCCTTTGCTTGCTTGTGGGATGGGTTAAGATATGCAGTGGGAGGGCAGGGATACCTTTGGGTGGGTTAAGATAGCTGTGGGATGGGCAGGATACTTTGGGATGGGTAAGAGCTGTGGGATGGGCAGAGATAACTTTGGGATGGTAATAGCTGTGGGATAAGATAAACCTCCAGTGCAAGCATAGGGGACTGTATGGTACCCCCAGGTGCTACACCTTCATTATCAATAACAATGTAAGCATTGAGCCACACATTTCAACATAACACAACTCTTCATTAAATACCCTGTTCATTGTAGGGCCACTCAACATACATGGCACAATCTCATTCAGTGTGATGAGACAGGCTAAAGAAGAATCCATTAAGTCATCTACCATCTACTATCTATGCCACTTCCTGCCCAGCTGGGAGTTGCACCGCAGTGTTTCAGGAGGTTGTGCTGTCTTCCCTTCACGTGAGGCTCTGTTGGGGCCTTGCACATCCTCATGTCTATCAGGTTTCGCCCTTGCCTCCATTCACCAGGCTCCATGTCCCCATTGCCTTGCTGGAGGTCCACGAGTCTGTTTCTGCGCAACACTGGGTAGCGGGTGTGCATGAGATTGTGGCAGGATGGCAGCAAGCTTCCACGATGTTCCTCACACGGGTCTCTGGGCAATGCTGCATGGTGGTGAGAATACCTGGAACCTGTTGGCCAGGATGCCAAAGGCGTTCTCACACCACTGCCTTGCCCTGGACAGCTTGTAGTTGAAGATCCTCTCTTCACGGTGAGGCATCTGGAGGTGTAGGGCTTCATGAGGTAGGTTCTGAGAGAGAAGGCGTCATCCCCCAGATGAAGTAGGGCACATCTTTGTGTCGTTGGGCAGGGGCGTGGATCTGGGAAGCCCATGATGAGTTGCGTTCCAGCCCTCCTTGAGGTGACTGGCGTTGTATCCCCTGGCATCTGAAGCTGATAATCTGCCTGAAGCATCGATGTACCATGTAACTTGTAGTCAGCATCGACCATGGCAAAGAGGATGATGTGTAAGAAGCCCTTGTAGTTGAAATAAGTGGACCTCTGATTGGCTGGGCTTTGCAGGCCACGTGCTTGACATCTATGGCTCCAACGGTGTGGGGGAAGTTCCACTTCGTGATACCACTGGTCTGCAACTTTCTTCCAGCTTCTTCAGTGGAGGGCACTGGAGGACTCCCTCCAGGTACCGTTCGATGATGGCCTGCACCACTTCTCTGACCACAAATGCTGATGTTGTGTGTTGTGTCAGACCCTCCAGCCGTACTGCTCTGTCCTGTAGGTGGTCCCTGAGGCCAGGGTGGTGCAGAATTCAGTGCACCTTGAGCCCAGGGTCCAGGCTGGGCTGGAAGTTGGTGCTCTGCTTGGTCAACCTGGGTCTCAGCCCCTCCACAACTTCGTCAAACATGCTGGAGGCATCCTCATGAAGTTCTGGAATGCACGAGTGTCTTTGTTCCTCAGCTCCACCATCAGCTGTGTTGTACAGTCCGTCACTCTGCTCTTTCCCGATCCGTCTTCGGACCCAGACATTTCTTGGCCACCTCCTTTTCTTCCCGTAGAACAGTTGAAAGAGCCTGTAGATGCGTGTGCACTGTTGCAGAAATGATGGGGCTACCAAAAGGAGTGTGTTACATCCATGGTGGAGATGACTGGATGCTGTGGAAGAGTAAGAGGCCAGATGAAGGCTGCAGAGGTCTGCACAGCAGGGCTGCTGGACTGAAAGTGAGATCCAGGTGAGTTCCTCCCCCTTTTTCCAGGAAATTCATTTTTTCGCTATTTTCGCTATTTCGGTGTCCTTTTGCATCCTCTAGCATCCTGCATATATCCTAAATATCCAAGATATACGGTCCCCTCTGCGAACTTTTTTTCCATTTTAATGCTTTGTATGCGAGCTGCATCCGCTTTCATCCTTTCTCCATCCGTGCTACTAACACTTTGTGTCCGTTTTCTGCTGGAACGGATGCGAGTTGCACGGATGCGCAGCGGATGCCTAGCGGATATAGTGGATGCGTAACGGATGACAACGGATGTAGAACGGATGTTCCCCATATGTGTTGCGGATGCAGAACGGACGCGTTGGATACATTTTCCACTGAAAAAGTTTTGAGTAGCTCAAAATTTTTTGAGTGGATGGAACCTCAGTCGACGGATGCTGGATGGATAAAGAGGATGTAAAACGGAGGCAGTGAGTACAGAATGGAAGCATCGCGTTAAGCAATGGATGGCAAGTGTTTCTCTCCATTTTACATCCTCTTTCCATCCGTTTGTGCAGTGTGACATGGACTTTAGAATGAACTCTGGGTGTGTTGCTGACACATTTGTTTCACTCAAAAGTCAACTGGAAGTAGGATTGTGCTGATCACATTCTGCTTGCGAGCTTCTAAAACACCTTTAGATGAACATTGTTAAAAACAGAATACTAGATAACAATGGCTCTTTTCTTTGTTCTGATCTAGAAGACTGTTCTTCATATACCAACACTGTAAAATTACACCTATATTTTCTTGCACTCCAGGGATAAGTAGACAATTGACTGGAATTTCTTGATCACTGTATAACTGATAATATGTTTTGATTACTATCTTCCTAATAAGAACAAAAGCAGTCATTCCCTTCTCCTAATTAACCCATTAGAATTTGCAGTAAACTGTAACAAAAATATAAGTCATATATCTAATTGGTAATTGTTGGACCGTCAAAGTAAATGGCATGTAAGATGTCACTTGTTCCATCCCCTGAACTACCAGGCTTTCTCCCATCAATTTAAAAACCAGAATATAGTAGATTAAAAAATAACTCTTAAGTTATTGCCAGGATATAACAGCTGCAATTAGTAAGAAATAACTGAATATGTGCTGCATTTGCATAGGACATAAGCTATATTTACAAATATTCTGGGGGAGACTATTTGGTCCTTTTAAAATATTTTAGAGAATAATTCCCCTCAACTATGATCATTGGCTACATAGTCCAAAATATTTGAATTCTTTTGTATTGCCCACTTCTGCTTAAATACAGTATGAATACTATGAACAGAGTCTGCATTGGTTAAAAAAAAGTACAGTTACACTATGAAGAATGCTAAGAAAAAAATCCTGCAAAAATTGAAACAGACGAAATAGGAAGAATGAATTTTCAAAGACCGTAACATGTTTTTCTGATTTGAAGATAGATTTAATGATTACTAAAATCAATATTTCCCTTGCTTCCTTTCCTAATATTATAAGGACAAGCTGAGAAAAATTAATTGTTCCATATTACACCACATCATGATGGTCTTTGTCCTGAGCTGAAGTGCATACTTACTTAAGATTGCTCACTAGAGCTTTCCAGGTATGTAGGGGAGATGGATTGGAGATATTATCATTACATCACACAGCCTCTGTGGTAGATGTAGTCTGGATTCCCAGGAGAGAGGGACTGCATTCCAGAGGGCAAAGAGGCAGCAGAAGTTGGAATGTTTGGTCAGGAGTTAGCAAGTAAAAATAGCTCCTCCATAGCAATTCCTAGATTATATCAACAGTTGTGCAGACAGTTTCTTTAGTCTGGGAAGATTCTGTCTGCTGGTGAAGAACAATATGAGAAATTACTCAGAAGTCAACTCCACATGTTGTTCTTGGTTTTCAGGGCCTGACAATCTCCTCCTTCAGAAATTTCCACATTTGGTAAATGTTTCCATATGATTTATTTTAATAATAATAATAATAATAATAATAATAATAATAATAATAATAATAATAATAACAACAACAACAACAATATGCATAAACACAAACNATATGATTTATTTTAATAATAATAATAATAATAATAATAATAATAATAATAATAATAATAATAATAATAATAATAATAACAACAATATGCATAAACACAAACTGCACAAAATAGTTTCTAAGATCTCTGTGCATATACCCTTTTGTGATGTCCAAGAAATGGATACTGAACATGCCCTGTTTAAGGACATCTCAAAAAGGCCACTTTTTCTCTACTCTTTTTGGTGTCTTGCCATCAACTTCAATATGAGCAGGTCATGCTTTGATTGAAAACACACACGGTAGAGAATTTGACTGCCTGACAATAAGATATACATGTATTTATCAAATAAACAAATATTACACCCAGGAATATATATTCTGATATGGGAAACAGGAAATAAAATAGTCAGCTTCATTTTTTTACGCTAGAGGGCTTATTAACAAATCCAATTCATTTCAAGGGGAACCTGCTTCCAAAAAAACTATCCAAGGTTGCCAATCTAAAATTGAGTCAATGTGTTCCTTTAAAAACAAAAAAACCTCCATTTCCATTGTTTCTTTACATTAATATGAAGTCTCTGGTTACTGAAACATAATTAAAGGAAGTGTTATGATCTAAAATGACCATAGAGTTGAAGGAGGGAAAAGGAACACAGAGATCTGGTTATTGTTCCATTCCATTAAAGGTTTATATCAAACCAAATAAATAGGTCTGGTTGCTTAACATGTGCATTTTTGTGGATGCTGAATGCAGCTTCCCCAAATATATTTAATTATATAAACACTAAAACCAAGGGGATGGACAGGTTGATAACAGATAACAAATAATCAGAGTTGGAAGGGACCTGTAGGTTATCTAGCCCAACCCCCTGATTAAGCAGGAGACCCTACACCATTTCTGACGTATGGGAGTCTAATCTCTTCTTGAAAATCTCAAGTGATGGTGCTCCCACAACTTCCAAGGGCAAGCTGTTCTATTGGTTCATTGTTCTCACTGTCAGAAAGTTTATCCTTATTTCCAGGTTAAATCTCTCCTTGTTCAGTTTCCATCCATTATTCCTTGTTTGGCCTTCGGGTGCTTTGGAAAATAGCTTGACCTCTGTAGCAGCCCCTCAAATATTGGAAGGCTGCTGTCATGTCTCCCCTGGTCCTTCTCTTCACTAGACTAGCCAAGGCCAGTTCCTGTAACTGTTCTTCATATGTTTTAGTCTCCAGTCCCCTAATCATCCTGGTTGCTTTTCTCTGTACTTTTTCTAGAGTCTCAACATCTTTTTTATAGTGTGGTGACCAAAACTGAATGCAGTACTCTAGGCATGGTCTTACTAAGGCTTTATAGAGTGGTATTAGTACCACTCTATAAATGATGAGATGAGGATGAGGTCTTCTTCTTACCCCATCAACAACTTCTGGTGGACAGCACTTCTCTCAGGGCCCCAAGCTAATGGACAAAATCAGATTTTAATGCTCTTCCAGAAAGCTAAAAGGGTAGAAGCAGATCTTCCTCTGGCAGAATGTTCTCAATGCCTGGGCCCCAGAAGAAAAGGCTCTTCTCCTTCATACAGGGGTGGGATTCAATTTTTTTAACAACCAGTTCTGTGGGCATGGCTTAGTTGGTGGGCATGGCTTGGTGGTCATGTGACTAGCTGGGAGGAAAAGGAGGAAACTGGAAGCAAAGGAGGAAAAAAAAAAACTCCAGAGAAGTTCCTGAGACAGGAAGTTTAATCCTGCCAAGAATGTAATAAGGGTTAACGGAGAGGCAGTTTCTGTAAGCAACATCAGAATGTTTCCTTCCTGCCTTCCTTACAGGATTAGGCCAATAATTTCTTCTAACAACCGGTTCTCCGAACTGCTTAGAATGTTAACAACTGGTTCTAGGGAATAGGTGCAAATCTGTAGAATCCCATTCCTGCCTTCATACCACCAGCAGAATTCTTTCACTTATAGGATCCACAGCAGGCCACTGGAATGAATGTAGTGGGTTAGTCCCATTAGGGTAGGGGTGTCAAACTCAAGGCCAGGGGCTAGATCCAGCCCATAGGGTGCTTAGATCTGGCCACAGGGCTGCCCTGGAAATAGTGATGGACCGGCCCATGAGCTCCATTTTCTCTGGCAGAGGGTTGCAGGAGGCTGTCCCAGCCAAAAATGGAGCTTGGGAGCCCATTTTCTCTGGCAGAGTGCAGGCACCCCCCCCCCCCACATGAGTGATGCCATGCTGGCTATGCCCACCCTGGCCCCCCGAGGTCAAACAAAACTAATGCGGCCCTCAATGAAATCGAGTTTGATGCCCCTGCATTGGGTGAAATAACTCTTCAGATACAAGCAGTTTTACTACCAAATATAGTTTTACTGCCAAACATACATTCTGCATTTTTTTTCCATCTTGCAAGACCAATATTAGCAGATCCTGTAGACAATGCATCTGTTTATGTCATAATGGATTATGTGTGATTAGATCAACTGTTTCTTTTGAAAAGCAATTGGTGAGAGATTTCTGTGAACTTCCTCTTTGAGGCGGTTGAAGCAACCTCACCAGCACATGGCTGGCAGAAGGACAGTCATTCCAATGAAGAGGCAAGACAGATGCAATCCAATGTTCAAAGTTAGAAGCAAGTGGAAGAGCAGATCCTTCTGAGTGCCTTAATCCCATTAATGCAAGAATTCACTTTTGATTCAGTTCAGCAATGATATATTTCATTCTGCCAACTTCAGTTTAATTTTCCGTTCCTAAGAATGGTCTATTCACAAAGCATTGACTATGAATATATAATTGCAGCAGGCTGTTACATATGGTTGTGATCCATAATAGGGGAAAATAAGTGGCAGGTCATAGGCTACTTTAATAATCCAAGATCTCTTTTTTGGGCCATTGTTTCTGGAACTTCACAATTATTCATATTAGCTCCATTTTTCCCCCCAATGCTCTGCCCAATTCCTGTCTTTTTCTTGGGATGGGAGATGCGGGGAGATAAGGCCTTAAAAATTAAATACAGAACTGTCATGTAGTGAACAATTAACACTTATATAACGTAGCTGGCACATTTTAGTGCCTTTGTATTTAAAGCCAGGCCTCATGGAGATCATAAATTTGATGGTGAGTCTCTAATGACCAAAACTATGAAGTTGGGGCAGGCTTTATATAAGAATGGTATCCAACAGCATAAATGGATTATCATATGCATCACTTTATATAAGCAGAAGGAGATCAAGCTGAGTCAAAGAACAGTATGTATAAATAGAAAACAATTAGATGGGTGTCAGGTATTATGTTGAAACCAGAATGACAGATTTAAATTTGCTGTTGAAATCAACATCATGTTCTTCTTTCATGAGATACGGTTCCCAGTACTCATCCATGTTATTGACACATACAGTGATTGGACAGCAGAAGTGAAATGTAAGAAATTATAGTTACGTCATGTGTTACCTTAATTGAAAATACAATTTCAGCAACAGAGTGGTCAACACCTAAAATGCCCTACCCAAGTCTGTTGTTACAGCCTCAATCCCTCACAGTTTCAAACTCAAACTGTCTACCATGGACCCCACCCCATTCTTAAGAGGTCCTTGAAGGGGGCGTGCATAAGCGCACCAGCGTGCCTACCATCCCTGTCTTACTCTCCCCATTTATCTGTATTTACTCCCTTTGTTCTTGTTCATGTTCATACATCTTCTTGTTATCTTGCATATGTTTGACAAACAAATAAATAATAAAAATGATAATAAACAATAACTGCATGTAATGAAGCAATAGAGACATAAACAATCAAGTTGACATTGTCATCAGCACATTCCAAGTGTTTCTGAAACGGCTTCCTTCAAATGAACACATAGCTAACTTGGCTATTTCAGATTAATTCCTGTCTTCTAAATTTCTTGACATCTTTTGGCCACACGCAAGAAAGCAGAGGTGGTATTCAGCAGGTTCTGACCAGTTCTGGAGAACCGGTAGCAGAAATTTTGAGTAGTTCAGAAAACCGGCAAATACCACCTATGACTGGCCCCACCCCCATCTATTCTCTGCCTCCCAAGTCCCAGCTCATCAGCTGGGTCTTCTTTTGTTGCCCTGCACAAGAGAACGGAGCTGGAAAGCAGATTAGTGGGGTAGGGAGGGAATGGGGATTTTACAGTATTCTTCCCCTGGAGTGAGATGGAAATGGAGATTTTACAGTATCTTTCCCCTGCCATGCCCACCAAGCCATGCCCATCAAAGCCACAGTACATCCACCAAGCCACGCCCACAGAACCAGTAGTAAAAAAAATTGAATCCTACCACTGTATGAAATGCCTTGGAGGAGTTAGGAATGAGTCTGTAGACTGAAAAGTTGAAAGGCTCAAGTTTCCTTTCCCAGAAGCCCTTGTACACATACCCTTAGCCCTGCATTCTTGCCTTGATATAACTGCTTGGTAGTGACTGATGCCACCACCTTTCATCCAGAGGGATTCCTGTACCTTGCCTGCTCCCCTTAAACCCGGCATGTGGCAAGTGACTGTGGGCCTTACCGGCATACCCAAAGAGAAAAGAAGATAACAATGAAATCAATTCTATAGTGTCATTTCTTAAGTCTGTAGCATAAGGTATACAACTAGGACAGTTGGTTTGTTATAGATGAATCTCACAAAAAAATGAAGGACTTTTTGAAAAATAAAATGAAGCTGAGTAAAGATTCCTTTTGAGCTATAAGTAGCCACAGGTCAAATATTCGGTGACAAAGGAGAAAAAAATGTAGAGCTGCTCAAAACAGCATCTGAAAAGGATCCCACATAGAAAACTGGAACAATGTAAAGTTCTCAGCAGAGTACCAGATAACAAACATTTCCCCCCCTCAAAATAGCTTCAGTGATATAAATAATACTGGATAGAAAAACTTGATCCAGCCTTTCATACAATAAGAAAGAGCATCTTCTTAAATATTTTCCACATGAGGGAAAGCAGGCGGCTACTTGGCACACGTATATATTGCAGTATTCATCCTCATAATAATGTACCTTATTAATCAAAGCAAAGATACCACTTTGACCATGTTTAAGTTTATTTCCATTAAATAATCTCATACGGCTGCCAAGGGCCAAATTTGACTGACTCCTGGTGAGAAGATGGGTAACATGTATATGAACATATAATCCACATATCTAAGTGGATATCTTCTTGTGTTCTTTTGGTATATTCTGAGAAGTTTGATGAATGCTTGAATCATTCTTGAACAGCATACATTAACAGTTTAATTTAATTAAATGTAATTGTTTAGTTAAGAAGGATGTTTGAAAAGAGCAATAGGTATTTTTTTTTTAAAAAAAAGCTTAAATAATGCTTTTTAGAGCAACAAACTATTATGCAACAAAGCATACAAGAAATAAGAACTCTGCCTGTTCTTTTTGATTATATTACATCTGGCAGAATTAATGGGGAAAAACATACATTTTACAAAGTACAATCATGAAACGTGTTTAGCCTGTCTCCATATGTAAATCAAATCTAATTCTTTGTTTCTTTGAGTAATATGAAATAAAGTGATCTAGCTTTATGTACAATTTTTATGTAAAACCACCCAAAGAACAGCACACACGGGATTAATAGATTTCCATCAAATATTTATTTTGCTAGGTTATTGCAATGATTGGTCTGTGTAATCTCATTATTTCTGGATTTGCTATCAGACACATGGACTAGGGACCTCATTTTGCTCTACTTCAGATGTTGTCTGTAAATGATTAGATTACACAGAACAGTTACTTTTTTTCAAAAAATGCTTCAACATAATATCACAAGAATAAAACAAGGAATATTGCAAGATATATTTCAGTGCTCGATCCCAGTTCAAAACACTGAATTTTTCTTTTCTTTTTTTGATGGATGGATGGTATTTTGCAAATGGGAAAAATTTCAAGCAATTTTAGAAGTGGAGTGCTTACCATTAACAGCAGCTGGAGCAGCTCTTTCTATTTTTGTAACCTTTATGTTTTGCCAACGAGAGAAGAAAGGACAACATACTGAACTTTTCCAACATCCTCTGATGTGGAAAGTAATTTCTGCTAAATTTGAAAAGAAGGAGGTAAAGATAATGTCATTTATCATTGCTCTTCATACAAGGCCTGATTCTACTTATGGGGCCCAAGAGGACCTATTATAACCCCACTGGACATCTACCCTTATCTTCCCCTCTTTTTTCTTTCCCATGGTCATCTTGTGCTGTACTACAAGTTGGAAGTATTTTTCCTTAATTTTCAAAGGCTGCACATGATTCACTCTCTGCATAGACTTTGGTTCAGCAGAAACACCAATGCCCATGTGTCTTCAATATACCATTTTCCTGTATTATATTCTCTTCCCCAATCTCTCCCACTCTCCCAGGTCCTCCTTCTCTTAGTTTTTCTGGAACACATTGCTCTAACCCTGTAGATTTTAGTCAATTGCAACTTTATTTAACTCCTATTTTCTTGCAACTCCTAGGTGCCCACAGTCTCACTGTATCTAGGTATCTCCCTTCTTCAGCTTTGTCCCTACTGTATTAAGATAGGCCACCATAAAAAAAATAGTATCAACTAATCTGTCCTCATGTTTCAGCTTCAGGTGCCATTACACTTTCAAATAATCTTTAACCTTATCCAAGGACCATTGAGAAGTAATTGCATGTGTTTTTTCTCAAGTTTGTTCTACTTCTTTGGGTACAGAGTAGAAGTGGAGCCCAACAGAAATGGGCCTTTCAAGAATAACCTTTCTGAGTGGAAGAGAGAAGCAAAATTATTGAAATTATAACAAATTTCAACACTCATGGACAACACTCAATGGGAAAGTGAAGTTCTGAAAAAGACCAAGCAATGAGGGTGAGAACCAATGACCAAATGAACATTATAAGCTCTCGATTATGATTTACTAAGCTGAAGAAAAATTAGGTGTGAGAATGAATAATGTATATGTTGCCTGATTTCCAACTTGGGTGATTTACAAATTGTTAAAAAAACATTTTAAACAAGAAAACAAAAAGAAACAAACCCAAACCTGAACAAAGAAAAATACAAAAAGGGAACTTTAGTCATACTTGCCAATAGATGGCAATGTTTAATTGGAGGAACCTGGAAATGCCAACCCTGTCAGATTGGATTGGCAAGGCAGATACTAGAGGAGATGGGCAGTCCTTCAAGTAACCAGGTCTTCCTTTCTCCCTCCCTCCCTTTGATTTCTCTAGCCACTCAATCAAGTGACTCTGGGTTGCTTACAATTCTAAAATTATAAAACAATTTAAAAAACATTAAAACATTAAAAACACACACAACATAAGTAAGTATAAACAGCACCTGTGATTATTAATCAACTAATAATAAAGCTAAATAAGGTTAACACATTCCGAGCCCCAGGCCCTGATACATAGATGGTAGCAACCAGTATCCTGACTCACGGCCTATGGAACTCACAAAGCAGAGGAGTTACATGGACCTGCCTCAACTCTGTCCTCACTGCAGCATTCTGGAGCGGTCAAAACTTCCAGGTGGTCTTCAGTAACAGCCCCATGTAGAGTTGCTGCCATAGTCAAGCCATGAGGTAAACAGGTATGAGTGACTATCTACAGGGTTTCCTGATCTAGGGAAGAGTGCAACTGGTGCACCCAATAAAACTGTGCACAGGCCTTCCTGGCCACAGTTGCCACCTGCTATCAAGCAGGAATTTTGCATTCAGAAGGATCCCCAAAATAAGCATCACCTTTAAATGGGTAAATGCCACTCCATCCAAAGTTGAAGATGGCATATCCCCTAATTTGAGCAGTCTAAATACCCATAGCTACTTGGTCTTGATAGGATTGAAGAAATGGTTGCTCTGGATCCAAACTCACACAGCTTTTAGGCCAGTGGTGAGCTTCAAAATTTTTACTACCAGTTCTGTGGGCACGGCTTGGTGGGCTTGGTGTGGCTTGGTGGGCGTGGCAGGGGAAGGATACTGCAAAATCTTCATTCCCACCCCACTCCTGGAAGGTTACTGCAAAATCCCATTCCTTCCACATCCGACTAACCTGCTTTTCAGCTCTGTTCTCCTGTGCAGGGCAACAAAAGAAGATCCAGCCAATCAGCTGGGATTCAGAAGCAGGGAATAGATGGGGGCAGGGCTAGTCAGAGGTGATATTTGCTGGTTCTCCGAACTACTCAAAATTTCCACTACTGGTTCTCCAGAACTGGTCAGAACTTGATGAATACCACCTCTGCTCCAGACACAAGGGAGAACCTTGATAACTTTAATTGGCCAGGCCAGAATTGAACTGAAAGAAATCAGCTGTATTGATGGTGTATTACCTCCTTCCTTCTGATCAAGTGGACTGAACCCTAAACCAGTGGATAATCTCACTCAGTGGTTTTAGGTAGATGTTGAAAAAGAGACAGAACTCTGTGGCACCCCACAAAAAAGAAGCTTGGGGAATGATCTCTTCCTGCTTACTGCTAGATGGTACTGAAAAAAAAGGCCAAGTAGAATGGTTCACCCCAAAATGTTTCCAATGAAAAGCAGAAAATGTGTTCAAAAATGAAACAAGAGCCAGTGTCAAGCAATGTTCTGTAAAAGAATTTATCTTCTTACACATCTGTTATCTTCTTTCAGCTTCTTGCATTTGAGGGTGCATTTCCTGATTCAAGTGCTTGAAAGATTTTAAAAGAGCATGTCCAAGTCATTGCCAAGAAAACAATTTTCAAGATCATCCTACAGGCATTTTGTAAAAGCAACTGATGTTTGGTTAAAATGAAGAGGATTTTTCAGAAAAATAGATGATAAAAAGTTTAATAGTAGAAGCCACAAATGATCTGTCACATTTACACCCAACTGCAGGTTTAAATGTTTTTTGTTATGAACATTTTTCTCTGTCTCATATGTACTTGAGAAAAGCACTCAGTAAATATTGTTGATGATGTTTCAGTGGGAATCCTGTGAGGGATCAAATCAAGGATCGCCTGAATTTTTGCCTCAGAAAGCATGACTCACAGTACTCTAAAAAAATGGAATCCACTCTATGGCCTCAGGCAAATCCATTTCTTCCACTGTAATTGTTGCATAATAATAACTTAACCTTTTTAAAAGATTGAATGTGGGATTGATTTATAGAGAATCTTTTTACAGCCAGGCAGTCAGCCAGTCAGACAAACAAACAGACATAGTATCTACCCAATGGAAGACAAGACTTTGTCCCAGATAATTGTCAGCCAAGTAAAGGAATGGAGCTACCATAAGATGCTGTTGCTGGAAAGCACAGGTCCTTTTGAAGGGTAGATTTGGCTTGAGGGAGAGGCTGCTGACTAATGAAATCAAATCTTTTTTATGGGGTCTTTAGTGCTGTCTGAGTTTAGTTGTTTTCTTGCAGACATTTCATTACTCAACATCATCAGTGCACCAGTTAGATAATGAAATGTCTGTAAAAATAACCCACCAAGCTCAGAAAGTGCCAAGACCATGCAGTTCAACTCTGACCTACAAATATTCTCTTTTATCAAAATACTTTTTTTTATAATAGAGCTTTCCCTTCCCCCCTTTTTCTTTCTTTGTTCAATATTTTTTTTTCTCTTTTCTTAACTTCATGTAATTTGGCCTATCCGTTCTTTTCATTTTTCCTCTTAGCGCAGTCAATGCTTCTTGTTGCTTCATCTCCACCCTGATTTTTATCATCTTTCTTTTGCTTCTTTTTTTTTTTCTGGAAGGACAAATGGGTTAAAGAGAGAGGAAACATATATATACTTGTTAGAGAATGGTTGGTACTTGTTGAGGAAGGTTAATAAATTATGTAAATGTGGCACTTTCTTTTATGTGCAAATGTTCTAAATTTCAGTCTTCTTAAATTCTGCATTTTTCTTAATAGTTTTCATCCAATGAATGGAAAAGAATTTGCTTTCAGAATTCTTTCAAAGGACAAGAGGCTTTCTCAAACTTCAGCAGCTGAGATAGAGTATTCTGTAAGTAAAATACAGTATAGCCAAGGGCATATTTCTTCCCAAATTTAACTTTCTTGTGAAACCTCTAGACCAGGGGTGTCAAATTCATGTCGTCATGGTGTTCATCACATAACATATCATGAGTCTTTTCCCATTCATTAAACCGAGCATGGGCATGGCCAGCGCATGATGCATCTGTTCCAAAGGCTACAAGTTTGACACCCCTGCTCTAGACTACTGCCATTCCCAGTAATTTATCACAACCTTTGAGAAGGCATGGTGACTCAGTTGTTTTGTGACATTGGAGATGGTCATTTCTATGGTTCAAGATCTAGCACTGTGTGGCAAGGTGAGTTCATATCACTCACCTCAGCTTCTGCCCATCTAGCAGTTAAATGCGAGTAGACAAATAATCTAGCTGATGCTTTGTGTAGATGGTTAGAATCTGCTGGTGCGGAACCTTCCTGATTGTGATGCCCATTTGTGAGGCAGTTTTAGTTGAGAAAGAGAACTTTGGGTGACATTGTAGGAAAGCCATTCATCTTTCTTTTAGGTGTGGAGTTAGTTTGCCCCAACCCCATGGCACACCTTGGAAAGTGTGCGAGTATGAAACAGACAGGGCTAGCAGTCTGAGGCAGCCAAACTACTACTCTGCATTAGCACTGTAGTCTCCCAGCTAATGTAATATTGTCATATGCCAAACAATAATGAACAAACAAATAAATAAATAAAGCACAACCTTTGTAACCTATCATCCTCCAGCTGAATTTTGGAAGTTGCTATTCTAGCACAGTTGAGGGTGTCAAGTTGAGAAAGATGGTTCACTTGTAAGAGAAAACAAAAATCATATATCCTACATCCCACCTCATTTATACTTAATGTCAATTTAACTCTCTTCCCGGATGCATCCCTGGTGCTTTTCCTTTGATTGGTGTAATTGTGATTCACCTTCATCTTTAAAAAGTAATGTGTCTTTGCTTAGATATCTATATGTTCATTCTATTTATTAGAATTGTAATTTTGCTTTTACAGTTTTCCCTATTTTGGCATTGGTTGACTAGCTATGGAGAAAAATCCAATTTAATACTAGATACTAGAGGAACACAGTTTACAATATTTTCTTAGTTACATTCTGTAAAACCACTACTTTTTAAATATTTATATTACAACCAAAGAGAAATGTTTTATAGAGAATGAGGCCGATCTATGGAAGAAGAGGCATTTTGGTAATCAATTTAATACAGTCCTCATTCTTGGAACAAACCTGGAATCGTAGCCTTCTTTCAAACTCCCCATTTGGAAAAGACTACACAGCTTGTATTTCATTCTCTTGCCCACATCTTTCAAAGGGATTCTCAATCTGGGTGGTAATTAGAGAGTGATTTTACCTCTAGGATGAAAACTGTTACAGAAGCCTGCATTTTAAGCAATCACTTCTGTTGCCTTTGTTTGTATGAAACCTAAAAGACACCTAAAGGGCAAAGTACTAATATTTCTGATAACAAAAGTCAAACCTTCACACAAAGCTGGAAAAAGAAATCAATTAATCAAACACTTGTGCCTAGTATAAAAGTGACATCTCAGTACAGAGTTTGACATCATACTGGCATTTATTTTTTTAGCTTTTTTTTTACTTTGATGCAATTTTGTAACCTTGAAGTATATTGTCATATCAGGGCTTTTATTTTAATTGAAAGCTGACATATAAAGATATATACAATGTATCTCTGATATAAAAATAATGTATTTATAGTTACAATATAAGCTCATATTGAAATCACATTCCACATTAGTCTTTGATGCCTGTAAAATGGAGGAATTCAAAATGAGATGCACTTCTCCAGACTAATTCGCAGCTGCAGATATTTTTTACTGTTGCCAAGAAGAAATGTTATTTGTTATATCATAAATTATTAGTTATCTATTTCCTAAAAAGATATAAGATATTCCCTTTCTTAACAAGATAGAAAAGAAACAAATAATACATTGCCGGAGATAGGATTATTGTTAATCATTCCATATGCTAATAATTTCTAGAAAATAATCTGAGAAGTTTTCATATTAAAGCCTGCAAAATGCCATTACATTCCTTGGTTTTTCATATCACTTGAAAAATTTAAAGAGATTCAAAATATGACTTCACCACCAGTATTTCCCCACGAATATTTTTATTGCAACTTTAAAGACTTCATAGAGTATAACTGGTTGTGAATTTCGGTGATATAGGTGAATATGAGCTGTTTCAGTTTATGAGCTACCACTACAAACTATTTGTTTTGTCTCTATGAGCTTTCTGTTTCTCTCTCAGTGAAGCTTTACTTCTAAAAAAATGTCTGTTTTAATCCTCATACTTTTTACAGGAAGTACTGAAATAGTATAGGGTTTCTTGCCTGAGCTAGGGATTGGACTAGAAGACCTTAAAGGTTCTTTCCAACTCTGCTATTCTGTATTTTTCATTTCAATTTCTAAGTGACTTTTTTCTAAGTGACTCTTAAAATAAAAGTATTATGCAATGCTATTGTAAGCCACTCAGAGTCACTTGAAATAGTCAGGTGGGTGGCAAGAAGCTTCTTGGATGAGAAGGGAAACGTCTTCAAAGAAAAATCAGAAAGTCCAGTTGCCTCTTGAAGAAGCACCTAGGGGATAAAATGGATTCTTATCATCTGTTCCTTTAACATACTGCAAACTCAGTTTACCTATCTTTTGTGTCAGAATTCTGGTTTAACTAACATAATTTTTGCTGAAGAAAAATTTGGGCAAACATAATTTGCCAATCTGTCCGTCTCTTCTGGTCATCTGAAACTCTCGCCTTTTGGTTATTAGTCTGTTTATATCTCTTTTATGATAGAGAAAAGTGGCAGAGAAACTGAGGATGCTCTAACTTTCAACTCTTCTCCCTGAACTGTAAACATCCCCATCCCTGCAAGATTCTGAAAAGTCTACCGAGAAGAAAGTCACCATGCTTTCATGCCTAAGGCAGAACTAGAACTCACAATCTTCTGATTTCTACACTAGCACCTTCACCAAACTGGCTCTCAGATTTCAGAATACACAAGGTACAATTATCCTCATGATTCACTATATTCATGACCTTCTACCTGGCTGAACACCTGTATAGTGTACAGGATTTAACTTTATCCCATTGTTTGATTTCTGGATGCAAAATGTGTTTTCTTTTTCGGAGCAGCTTATTGGAATCTCTGTGGAAAATGTGTATCCTTAGAAATACTGCTACAACATTTTCAGCAAACGGGTTTTAGAAATTGCTTTGGTTTTAAAACCAAAGTTGAAACATCAGGATTCTTTAAAACCAGATTTTGCTTAGATTATGATGGAGAAGGGAATTTGTTTGTGCATTTGGGGTTGAGGAACAACATTAAGATATAACACGTCTCTCAAATTGCAAGCAGAGATTGGTGCTCAATAGCTCAGCAGCCTTTCTAGCTGCTCAAGAAAGAACAGAACTAAATCATTTCATATCTAGAGCAGAACTTAGACGATCCCAAATTAATCCTCTTTATTCTGAAGATTCAGACAAGCTCTGAAAGAAGGTTTAGTTTTGAACAGAATAGTTCTTTTTGTAATTTAAATCAATAAGTGTTTGAGTTCAATGATGATCTACAATACACATTCATGTGTGAGCAGGCACACAAACACAAATATAGGTTTTCTGCACATACCTTCTTTCTTTGGTGCATCTTTGTAAACATATAAGCAGGAGTACATTTTCCTTTGTGCTGTTAAAGCATACATGTTCATTTCTAACTTTGTGATGATTTCTAATCAGCCTGTTTATCAACCTGGCCATAATCGAAGTTGATGATGAAGGTTTGTTCTTCAAGCTTGTGGGTNAGTCGAAGTTGATGATGAAGGTTTGTTCTTCAAGCTTGTGGGTTGGTTTCCAAATGTTTTGTTACCAGGTAGGTAACATCTTTAGTGGAGTTTAGGGAAGGTCAGATTTCTTCTATTTATAAAAGTTTTGGAAATCAACCCACATTTGGAAATTAACCCACAAGCTTGGAGAACAAACCTTCACCCTCATCCTACATCTGAGCTACCGATATTCACCACTATTGTTGAAGTTCCCTGAAAGGATTCTAGGGATGAAATTCAAAATTTCCCTCTAGGTGTGGCTGTGGGCATGGCTTGGTATACTTGGTATAATAGTAATAGCAACCAGGGGTGATTTTTTTTACCGATTCCAATTGTCCCTACCACCTCTCCAGAGGTAGGCTGAGGTGGTTGAATTTCACCCCTGAAGGATTCTTTTTCTCATGCAAGTAGAAAGGGAGCCCAGAAGTGTGAATGAACAGCACATTTAGAGTAATCAGTCAGAGTAATACATTAAGAGCCTCAGGAAACCTGAGAACAGAAGGGCACAGTGTTTGAAATTCCTTCACTCTATTTGTACTCTAGTTTCAATTCCTGACTAGGTTTATTTTTCTGTTTATCTCACCGGTGCCAGGCTGTTGCTGGAAACAGCAGTAGTCTGTTGTAGTTCCTGGGGAAAACATATTTTTGGTGAATTAGTATAGCATTGTATTTTGGAATGTTAATTAAAGATTAGTTTTAAAAAAATGCTTGCTTTATTATTTTTTTTAAAGGAAAATACCAGCAAATAGGAAGAGTACCACAGCAAATGCACTGGTGCTTTTGAGCAAGTAACAGAAAACATTTTATTTTTAGTATGTCTGTAAACTAAAGTTTGAGCAAGGTTTGTTTATGGTTGCTTGCATTGTT
Organism: Laticauda laticaudata; assembly: GCA_004320025.1. NCBI lineage: Eukaryota > Metazoa > Chordata > Lepidosauria > Squamata > Elapidae > Laticauda > Laticauda laticaudata. Next base: position 36,617 of record BHFT01021592.1, read on the forward strand.
TTGCTACAAACATAACCCGTCTGGTAATACTGTACTATTGGTATATATAAGGGCTCATCAAATCAACAGATAATTTTGCTGCTTCAATATAGTCGAGGATCGCTATATTTAGTTAAAGAAGAGGAATATATATATAAGTCTAATACAAGAGGTGTATATCTTATGAGGTATACTATATATATATAATATATATATATTGGTATATATATATATATATATATATTTATATATATATATATATATATATATATATATTATATATATTAATATCTGTTTAGCTTCCTTCGGTATTATCCCACGTCCATGTAGTTCTGTTAAAGTTGTAGCTCATTGTAGTTCTGTGAAAGTTGTAGCAAGTTTCAGCAGAATCTCATCTGCCATCTCAAGGCCTTCTGTATGGAAGTGTGGTCTCACAGTTCCTTCTGTTCAAATTTGAGGCTGGGTCATTCTGATTGGCTATTAAACGCTGGATCCTGTGTTCATTGGACTTGGAGTTTTGATTGATTGGTGGTTTCTGGCTTCTTCTGTCTGTTTTGTGGGCTTGATTGGCTGGCAGCAACTCTGTTCTTGTGTTGGAGGCTTTCAATGCTCTTGGCTCATGTGAAAGGACGGCTGCCTTCATCAGCAAGCTGGGTTTTCACCTGGTGCCTGGTGGGGGGGTGGTTTGAGTGGAGGCATCAAGAGTCTGTCTGTGGGCTCAGGTGTTGTTCTGTTTTTGTGTGTGGAGATCTTTCTATTTGAGAGTGGAAAACCACAGGCAACTATCAATTCAAGGGCACTAAAACCCTAGCCACTCAATGAAAACCCCAGCCACAGAACATTAGAGAAGCCAATAGAGAATGAAAAAAGACCTGACAGAATGAATAGAAGAGATGAATTCAGCAGACTGTCAGTCATTTGGAAGCCTGCACTCTCAAATAGAAAGATCTCCACACCACAAAACAGACAAACACCTGCAGCACAGACAGACTCCTCGATGCCTCCAACTCAAACACCCCCACCCAGGCACCAGTGAAACCAGGCTTGCATGAATAGCAGCCGTCCTTTACACGGAGGCCAACTGCATTGAAAGCCTTCAAAACGAAAAGAACAGAGTGGCTGGCCAGCCAAATCAAAGCCACAAAACAGACAGAAGACCAACCAGAAACACCACCAATCCAATCAAACTCCCAGTCCAATGAACACAGACCAGGTTAATAGCCAATCAGAATAGCCGCCTCAAATTTGAAACAGAAGGAACTGTGAGACACACTTCCATACGAAGCTGACAGATCGACAGTTGAGAGTTCGAGTCTGGGAAACGATTGCGTACACACTTTACAGATTAAGCTACACGAAGCTACCAACTCCCCAACGCGCCACAATGAGATGGCTAAATAGCCCGAAGAAGCTAATACAGCACAAAGTAAGTACCCGCGAGAGCTTAAAAAAAATAAAAAAACATATATATAAACTATATATGTTTTTAAGCTTTCGCGGGACTATCATGTGTGCTGTTTTGGCTCTTCAGGTATTATCCCACGTTCATTGGTAGTGCTGTTAAAGTTGTTTCTGCCAAAACGAACACTTCAACAACACCCATAATCAGAGAAGCGCATAAAGATAGAAAAACGCCCCATTAGCATGAATATAACGAGATGATACCTCCCAGCCTACAACCATTTGGAAAACTGCCCTCATTAATAAACGAGTTACCTTATATGAAGAAGACATCAGACGCCACACTCAAGTGCCACCACACAAGATGCTAACCACCACACTTCCATGCAGAAAAAAAGACTCACACCCACAACAGAAAGAGGAGACACGACCACGAATCGCAGAAGCCATACTGCAGGCTGCACCACACCCGCTTCAAACCCCTCTGACCCATACAAGAAGCAAACTGAACACCCACCATGAAGATGTGGCACGAGACCACGACACACGAAGCGCAAACAACGAGATCACAAGCTCCAGCTCAAATCCCCCAGCAACTAAGACCTAACCTGACGCACAACCAGGCCCCCACTAAGCAGAACACCCCCCCAGCCAATCAGAACACAGCCAACTCCCCTACCAACTCAGAACACAGCAAACCCCCACCCAATTCAACACACCCCACTAGCAGTCAAAAGGAAGAAGCAAGCTGCAAGCCTCACATTACTCTGAAGAAGCACAGAGCTGAAGATAACAAGCTGAGATGATGAATGAGACTTCATCCGAAACGTTGCTCAGATACTTCCAATTCTCGTGGGAAGACAATCCGAATAAAACCAAAGATCCATATAATAATATATAATTATATATATATTATATATGGTTTTTTTAATTTTTTTAAGCTCTCGCGGGTACTTACATTGTGCTGTTTAGCTTCCTGTGGGTATTATCCCACGTCATTGTAGTTCCTGTTAAAGTTGTAGCTCATTGTAGTTCTGTTAAAGTGTGCAGACGTTTCAGCAGAATCTCATCTGCCATCATCAGGCTTCTTGTATGGAAGTGTGTCTACAGTTCCCTCTGTTTCAAATTTGAGGCTGGTCTATTCTGAATTTGGCTTATTAACTGGGTCTGTGTTCATTGGACTTGGAGTTTGATTGATTGGTGTTCTGTTTTCTTCTGTCTGTTTGTAGCCTTTTGATTGGCTGTAAGCATCTGTTTTCTTGTGTTGGAGCTTCAATGCAGCTTGCTTCATGTGAAAGGACGGCTGCTAATTCATCAGCAAGCTGGGTTTCACCTGGGTGCCTGGTGGGGGGTGTTTGAGTTGGAGGCCATCAGAGGGCAGTCTGTCTGTGTCAGGTGTTTTGTCTGTTTTGTGGTGTGGGAAGATTTTCCTATTTGAGAGTGCAGGCTTCCAAATGATTGACAGTCTGCTGGAATATCTCTTCTAATTCATGGCTGTCAGGTCTTTTTTCAATCTCTATGGCTTCTCTGGATGATTCTGTGGCTTGGGGGTTTCTATCGTGGCTAGGGTTTTTAGTGCCTTCTTGAAGTTGATCGTTGTGACGCTGGTGGTTTTCATGTGCTTGGACAGTGGAAGGAGGTGTGGTTCCAGCTTTTTAACTGCATTTTTTGTGTTCAAAGAACAACAAATACACGACAGAAGAAACCAAGAAAACACCAATCAATCAAACTCCAATCCAATGAACAACAACCCAGGTTAAATAGCCAATCAGAAAAGACCAGCCTCAAATTTGAAACAGAGGAACTGTGGAGACACACTTCCATACAGAAGCCTGATGATGGCAGATGAGATTCTGCTGAACATTACAATGAGCTACAACTTTAACAGAACTACAATGACGTGGGATAATACCCGAAGGAAGCTAAACAGCATATATATATGCACAGCTTAGTCCTTGTGTTGGGAAACTCCCAGGTAGGCAGGAAAGTGTAATCAAGTGGAGAACTAGCCTTGATTCCTTACATAGCAACAAGAGAACAACTAGATAAGGTTCCATGGTATCGTATCTAGTTGTTCCTAAGAGAAGGCAAGCAATTTGGAGAGATTATTGTATTATTGGTAGAACTCAATAAAGTTATTGACTTGGTCCCTTCACGAAGGAATCTGGTTGTTTCTGCCTAACACTTTTGAGAATTTTGAAAGATGAATCCACAACTAAACAGGTGGTTTTTGGGGTTTTTCTACCCTTGCAACCACCAAGTTGGCATGAGCGTCACCAATTACTGATCCCAAAGGAAGTTTTGCATCTTTCCAGATCTTCAAGGAAGTCTTAGAAGTGTTGATACTTGTAGAATGTAGTAGACATTGTAATTCCCAGAGGCAACAGAATAGACTAGAACATAGACAAAATAGCAAAATACTGTATAAAGACCTGCAAATAGAATCAGAACAACTGTGGCAAAAGAAAGCAATGATAGTAATAGGCACCTTGGGTGCAATCCCAAAACATTTGGAGCACTACTTGAACACCATTGGCAATGACAAAATCACCATCAGTCAATTACAAAAGGCAGCTTTACTTGGAACATCCTTTGACAATGTCCATAATAGTATTAAACAGCACCTGCCTATCCAGGGGCGGGGTTCAAATTTCTTAACAACCGGTTCTGTGGGTGTGGCCTAATTTGTAGGTGTGGCTTGGTGATCATGTGACTGGGTGGGCATGGCTTGTATGTAAATATTGGAAATATACCCAAAGCAGGCAAAGCAGGCAGGCAGACTGAGTTGTGCACAGAATCACAGATTCACTTAGAGATCTATCTATCTGCAATCAGCTATCTGAGTCTGTCACATAAAATTTGTTTGCAAGCAAACCTATAAAATTTGCTTGCAAGCAAACTCACAAAATTAACTCACAACACACCATGTATGTAAATATTGAATTTTTTACAAACAAAGAACAACTTTTACCCCAAAGCAGGCAGGCAGATTGAGTTGCTCACAGAATCACAGATTCACTTAGAGATCTACCTATCTGCAATCGGCTACCTGAGTCTGCACTGAAAAGCTTCAGTCCTAAGGAAGATTCGGCTCTGTTTTTAGATTAGCTAGAAAGCAAGAAATCCAAGGATTTCCAGCTTTCTAGCTTATCTAAATCTCCTGGCAGAGCAGAACAGCTAATGGTCAGGAAAAAAAAAAGGAAAAATAGCAACTTACCAAACCAGGCAAGTTGGATGGCTTGCATGCCAGGTAAGGAGTGAGTGGGTGGGGAGGGGAGGGCCCCCCAGTGGAGCAATTTTCTGGTTCTCTGAACTGGAGACAATCAAGTGTGCAGTATTTGCAAGAAATCATCAGCTGGGCTGCCTGGACAGCTGACATGTGCTGCGCTCCAGTGGGCAGCATTTGAAAATCCTCTTGTTACGTGCTTTTTCAACCTCAGCTGTGCTGCGCAAAGCAGCTGAGGAGGGAAAAGCAGGGAATAAAGGACAACCTAGAGCTTGGGTAGGCCAAACACTGAACTGATTTGGTGTCAGCTGCTCTTTGCAGCTACAGGTTCGATAGAATCAGGCTGAACCGGTAGCATCCAACCCCTGTCCTAAGCTTGGGAAAGACCTGATAGAAACATCTGTCTGACTGTGTGACCAACAACAATAATAATACATGTATATGCTGCACAACTTCGAACAACTTACACTAGGAAACAATCTGACAACTCTAATCCAATTCAATTTACCTTTTAAAGCATCTGCTTTGATAGATTGACACAATCTACTACGAAAAACCAATTAAATGTTCTGATAAAGGTGAACACTAGTAAATTTTCTATTCCTGTACTTCCTCTTAACCTCTCTTCAGACTTCTTGTCAGCAAGGTTATTTCTGAACATGGGAATGGTACTGTTCAATGCTAAAACTGTTTTCAGAAATACCCCAGTTGACAGACATGAAGGAAAGGGCACAGAATGAAGTGGCAGGAGCAATCAATATTGAATGAGCTCCATTACCAATTAACACTACAAGGGAATGGTGGTGCTGACAGCAAGTGACCAAGCAACCTGATTCAGATTGACAGAAGCAGCTGTTTGATGGAATGAAGATTATACAGTAAGTGCTAGAGAGGACATTTCTGCAATTGTGATTGCTCTGTGTGTTGTAGTGCAGTCATTGTTATGGCAAACGTGATCACCAGAGCTGGATGGAATGGAATGGACAACACACTGTTTGCTTCCCACTCCCCCGAAGGGTGTAAATAACCATGGTGCAATGCAGAAACTGCAGTTGCATAAGTTTGGTGTTTGGAGCACTGTCCAATTAGGGTCATAGTTAGAGCATTCACTTGCAACATAGCCAGTCAAAAATACAATCACACATGAATGCAATGCACACAATGATAGTGATAGCACTTAGACTTATATACCACTTCACACAGTTGTGGGATTCTACCATTTCACACCTATTAGCTAGAACCAGTTGTTAACATTCTAAGCAGTTCAGAGAACCGGTTGTTAGAAGAAATTACTGGCCTAATCCTGTAAGGAAGGCAGGAAGGAAACATTCTGGTGTTGCTTACAGAAACTTGTTACATTCTCAGCAGGACTAAACTTCCTGTCTCAGGAATGTCTCTGGAGTTTTTTCCCCCTCCTTTGCTGGTACTTTGCTTGTGTGGAGTGACCATTCAAAGTTACAATGGCACTGAAAAAAGTGACTTATGACCATTTTTCACACTTACGACTGTTGCAGCATCCTCACAGTCATGAGAGGCCAGGCGAGGAGATGCGTGCCTCGATGTGAGTGATATTGAGTTGGTCACACCCAGCTAATAACATGATCACCAAGCCATGTCTGCCCAGTCACATGACCACCAAGCCACCCACCACCACCTAAGTCATGCCCACAGAACCAATTGTTAAAAATTTGAATCCCACCCCTGACTTCACAGTGCTTTACAGTCCTCTTTAAGCACTTTACAGAGTCAGTCTATTGCCCCCAACAGCCTGGGTTCTCATTTTATTGACTTTGGAAGGATGGAAGGCTGAGTCAATCTTGAACCTGGTGATATTCGATCTGCCAAATTGCAGTCAGCTGGCAGTCAGCAGAGGTAACCTGCAGTATTGCATTCTAGCCTGCATTCTAACCACTGTGCTACTGCAGCTCTTGCTGATGGCAGAACTGGCAACATACTGCTGGTTAAATACTGTTCTATTTAGTGGTTAAATCAAACTTATGTGCAACATAGTATTGGAATTCTTTCAAGAAAGCAGTAAGCTCACGTTAATAAGATCTGAGAAGTTCCACAGTAAATGCCAGTAAGGCATAATATAGCCAGATTCCTTTACAAAAGCCAAGAGTGCAATCTTTCTTGCAGCTTGAACCAAAATGCCCATAGAGGGCAATGCCCAGTGATCAGAGAGAAGGGGGTATGTCCACATCAAGCTCAAGGTGCCAGTAGAATCTAGGCAGATCCCCACTCCTGACTTTGTCCGCCATCAGAAGAAGCAATGAAACGTACCACATCTTATCCACAACCAAATTAGGTCAGAAGAAGATTGAAACCATAAATGTTGGCAAAGCTATGGGTTATTTTCAGCTACTTCAGTATGAGATGGAGATGAGATGAAGTTCCCTTTATAAAATAGTGGACATTCTGGAACATAATCTGTTTTCAACATTTTTTTTTGGATTTTTTGTTTTGTTTTTAATTATGGACCAATGAAAAAATGGACTGGAATGGAGTTTTAAGTGAGAACATACAAAACTATCATGCTTCATAAGCAGGCAAATTAATTCATCTGGTTTTTGTTCCCTTTATAAAATCATGGGCATTCTCGGAACACAATCTTATCTTCACTATCTTGGAGTAACTGCTTCTGAATTTCTTTATTTATTCAGTTTTAAGTTGCATGGGATGATTCTCTCTCCCCCCCCCCCCCNGGGATGATTCTCCCCCCCCCCCCCCCAGATTTCCTTTTTCAAGTAAGATGAAAAGTGGTCAGTCTGTGTCGTGTTAATGATTAATAAATTGTGAATATTATGGTACATTGCTTTTTAATGTTCCCAAATAGCTTTGGCTTTACTTTGCATGATGGACAGTATTTTTCCAATCTTTCAACAAAGCTTTTTTACAACTACATTTTATGATGCTTTTGCTGCAGTGATTTTTATAGTGGATTTTTATTGTTATGCTTGTTGCTTTCTTATATATTGCTGTTTTATCACTTCATTATTATTGTAATTTGCCCTGAACAATAAGAAGAAAGATGTGGTATATATTTAAAATAAATAAAAATGGACTCATATAAATTATATCTTTGGATGAACAAAGTACCGTGTTTTACTGTACAGAAAATAAAGTAGCTTTCCAATTTGGACAGCTTCTTATAACATTTTTTACAATCCTGTAATACTCCTGAACTTTATATATATCACAGCTTTGTATGTACAGAAATGTATTAGCTGTCAACTCATAAAATATTTCTATGGTCGTTTTAGAGTTGCCAACAGAAAGGGAGTGGAGAAAGGGGTTTGAAAGAGCAGCAGCTTGGAAACTGAAAGTGCATTCCATAAATAGTTTTCAAAGATAGTAACTAGGTGACTGAAGTTTCTGCCTCGCAAAATTCTAACTGGAGAACATGATTGATGATTCTTAGCTATGGATGTGTCTCATTGGAGAATATGAATCATGATACACCCAGGGGGTGGGAGAAAACCAGGATCATGGGTGACAATGAATTATGTGAGTCAGATTTGGCTACATCCGGGCAGTGCCAGACATGTTAACTCCCAATAAATCCTTTTTGAAGTTTTGGAAGTTTAGCTCAAGATTCATGATTTAATTGGGGTAACTGCTAGAATTATGACATTAGCATTGTGCTAAATCTTATGAGAGAATGGTTTGATTTCCTGAATTTTTGGCAGAAAATGGCAGTCTTTGGGGACTCCTCACAAAAAGATTTCTTTTCAGCAGCATGTCCTAGACTTTCAGTGTTGTGTCATCACATAGCTTTTCCAGGAAGTGTTACCAAGGAGCAGGAATGTGTAACCTCCCACATGCTGCAGGTGCAAATAGATGCATTTGTTTTGTTGATTTGTTTTAAGTCAGGTTTCTGTTAAGAGATAATAACACTATAACAACTTTATTCAAATAAAAACAAGATTAAAATTCTCTGGCTTCTGTATATATTGTAATAAAATAACCTATATACTTTTCTCTTCTGGGAAAATTTATATATTTTCAAGCTTGTTCAGGGGTGGGCTTTTAAATAAGGAAAATAATGAAGAACAGTGGGAGCTGATGTTGGTTTTCACTGCTACAAAGTTCAGCAGGAGCAAAATTTTCTCCTAAGACTCCCAGGTGATCTTAATTAGTAATTTACAACATTGAATGAAAACATCTTTTTCATGGTGGTCTTAAGCAGATGCTGCTTGTGTAGGATTGTTTCAAACTCCTCCACCACAGTTTGCATTGATGCCTCTTATATGTTGCAGGTATAATGTAGTTGAGCGTATGTTCTGTGCAGTGTGGGATTCAGTTTTTTTTTACTACTGGTTCTGTGGGCATGGCAGGGGAAGGATACAGAGGAAGGATAAAATCTCCAGTCAGAGTTGGTATTTGCCACTCAGAATTTCCACTACAGGTTCTTCAGAACTGGTCAGAACCTGCTTAATACCACCTCTGGTTCTATGGTGTTTTAAGTAATAAAGACACATTCACAAATAGACTTGACCTATTGCTTCAGCTTCTAACAGAAACACCACATATAGCAATAGAAATAGCACTTAGACTTATATTCCATTTTATAGTGCTTTACAGCCCTCTCAAAACGGTTTACAAAGTCAGCATATTGCCTCCAACAATCTGATTCCTCATTTTGCCCACCTCAGAAGGATGGAAAGCTGAGTCAACCTTGAGCTTGGTAGGATTCAATCTGCCATATTGCAGTGGGAGTAGCTTGCAGTGCTGCACTTTAACCATTGTGCCACCAAGGCTCAAAAAATGTACACAAAAGTAACCAGAAAAAATAGAAGTTTATGCATATTCCTAATGTCTGCATTCTTAGTGATTGGCCGGAAAAATAGGTTTGAGGGAGCTCTGGGGAGAGCAAGTCAAAAATCTAGCTAACTGAGAAAACTGTAGAGTTAAGAATAGGGGAGCAGTTAAATAAAAAGCAAATAGATTTTTAAAACCAGGTGAACAAGGATACTCTACCCTTTCTAATATCTTGCCAACAAAACAGTCAATACTCTTCTGGCTTTCTGAAAAGGGGTTAAAACATGGCTCTCTGTGGGTTCTGTGTGGGCTTGGTTGGTATCATGGGAAACCTCCCTTTGCCTTTGTCAACTATTTCTTAATGGGATTTCATTATTATTTCCTCCTTTCAAAATATTTAAAAGTTTATAATTTTAAAATTTTTAGATCTAAAATTTTAACTCTTAACTTTTTAATTTTATAAAGTGTTTTATATCTTGATGCTTAATTGTATACTGCCCAGAGTCCCTCCCTCCCTCCTTGTATCTCTCTCTCTCTCTCTCTCTCTCTGCCCTTTTGGTGGAAAAATGACCCTTCTGTTTCAGTTCCAAGTGGGGAAGAAAGACAACTGGAAACATGGTGACTGCTTGAAAGATGGTTTAATGGTGGACAGGACCACATGGCTTGGGTGAAGAAAAAAAAGGAAAAAGGGCGCTAAGATGCTGAGAGACCTTTGTTATATTACCCTCTGTTGGGCCCATCTTAGTGTTTCTGTTCCTGTGTAAGAAGTGTATTCTTGGCTGTCAGACTCCCAGGGGCGGGGCTCTTAATAACTTTGTAAGGCTTTGTCTGGACTAAGTGAACCTGAGTGCTGGCTGATTCAAATCTTCCCAAACTATGTGGTGAGATGGGCAGAGGCATTTTGTTATATAGAATACTCTGGCCCAGGCCTTAATGGCCCTTAGCAAGATGAGAGGCCCCTGAATTTTTGCCTCTCTGAGTTTCTCTTTTTCTTTTTTAGAGGAAATATTCTGCCTCTTTTAGTATATCCAAAATATTTCATTTTCCTCGAAGAGGAATGGGTTTAGCTTCCAACACTCCATCCATTTCCATTTTCCTCTCAATATTCTACAGCTTTGCTGATGGCATTTGTTTTTTTCATAGAGACCCTTACATAACGAAAATACTGTTATTTCTGGGTATATAGCTCTGGTTACAAAATGATAACGGTTGATTTTTTTCCAAGGGATCTTTGTAGAGAAATGTTGGCTGCTGAGCATTCATGTGTGCTGGGGAATTTTCTGGAATTAAATGTACGGCATTTAGAAGACAAATTTCCTTATCATTAAAAAAAAAAAAACAGTGACAAATTTACAATGCCATAAAGCTATGTGCTTAAGTTTAGTTTTATGTCTTGAATCAAAGCAGAATCCAATAAATGTATCCAAGTTGTGGACATATTGTTTTATCAACAATTGAGAAAACTGACATTCTCTTTGCATAACGTATCACTTAGACTGCAGCTGTGTCTGTTCCATCTTCATTCCACAGCCTCTCATTAGATAAGCAATGCAGACAACCATGAACATGGAAGTGCAGGTTTAAAACCTGTAGCCGTTCATCCTGTGGTAATGTTCCTTAACCTTGGCAACTTTAAGCTGTGTAGACTTCAACTCCCAAAATTCCATGTTGGCTGGGAAATTCTTGGAGTTGAAGTACATACTGTTTGAAGTTGCCAAGGTTGAGAAACACTGTCCTATTAACTTAGTTCTGCCACTACAGAGGGCTTAGATAACTCGAATAGAAAATGTAGCTGTTTCTGAGATATTTATTTCATAATCTGGAAACACTCTAGATATTTATGCAACCTCTGTCTAACTGAGCCATTCCAATGCTGGATGAAATTTTATTATTAATTTGCAAAGTGTTCTTTTTTTAAAACAAAAAACAAAACAACTCGGACTCAAATATTTTAAAAGAAAAAAAAACCCAACCAGAAATATTCTATGGAGAAAGGAAAAGGAGATAGTTTATTTCAGAGAAAGACAGCTGGTAATAATTTTAAAAATATAACTAGTGAACATGCTCACGTTAGCATATTTAGTCAGTCCAACATATACAACAGTTTTGGCCATATAAAGGCTAGGCAGTTATTAAAATAAAAATGATGTACTATCTGGATGTCTAACAATTCATTTAATTGACTATGGTTTCATAAGACATTGTTTCTAATGTAAGTTTGGGGCTTGCTATATTAAGTGATTGTGAATATGACAGGATTTAAGGGCAATTCTGACTTCCGGTGGCACCCTCCTCACTGACGACCGGAGACTGTGATTGTCCGTGGCTTCGATCCGTTCTCTTTCATTGGAGGGCTCTGGGCATCAGCTACTGGGGCCAAAGCCACTCTGTAGGGGTGGTGAAGAAGGGGGAGGCTGCCAGCTGGGTTGTTACATCTCTCCTCCCTGGCTAGGCAAAACTCCTTTCCAAAGATGGGCTGTAGCAGTAGCCAAAATGGCCACTCTGAAGAGAAAGAACTAACCAGAACAAGATTGTACAGGAGCAGTGAAGAAGAGGACAACATGAAAAACAGGCTAATCAGGTACAACATTTAAATACAAGATACCCCAGAGTTAAAATTCTAAGGAATTCTAAAGAGAGATAACCAAAGCAGCAGACAGAGAAAGTAAAGAAAATTTTTTTGACAGATGAAAGTGGCTTTGAACCTTGAAAGGAGGAAGCCAGAAGAAGATTTTTGTTTAAATTGGATCAGTATATGATCTTGGCACTAAAAAGGCAACTAAAGCTTAATTTGAATGTGTCAAAGGAAAAAACAAAAAACACTAGTAATTGATATTTGGATTTATTGGATCTTTGAATTTTAAGTCTTAAACAGAGAGAAAAAGTGTGTGTGGGGGGGAAGGGTGGAATTTGGACATAAAAGAGAGTGCCATCTAGTGGTAAAATAAATTATTTGTGATTTTTTACATTCTGGCTCTTGTAAAATCTGGACTTGATACAAAGTAAGTGAAATCTTACTACATTAAGATAGAGACCTTGGAAAGTGAAAGTGGAATACTGAACATTAAAATAAATAAATAAACAGGAAAAAACTATTTTGGGATTGTTTGGTAATCTATGGATATTGGACTATCTGATGAATCTGAGAAAACCTAAAGAGGAACTAATAAAAGCTGATTGTTTGAAATAAACTCTATAGACATTGGTTGAATTAAATTATTGGGAAATTGTGGATATAAAGTGTGTGTGTGTGTGTGTGTGTGTGTGTAAATAAATAACAGAAGTGTTTAAAAATGGCAAAACTTTTTTTGGAATTAAAAATGGAACTAAAAAATATGAAAGAAATGCTACAAGAAAGAGGCAAGTTGTTTGGTTTTGCATTATAATTTTTAGAAATGGTGATTTTTAGAATATGAACAACAAGAAAGAGGAGGAGCTGATCAAAGAAGAGGCCATCTTTAATGAATAATCAGAGCAATGAATATTAAAGAATTAAAGGGTGGATGGAATATTAAAGGAGGGAAAGAATGGGAATTAAAAACTGGAGATTTGAGGAGGTAATCAAAAAGGGGAGAATTTTGAAATCCAAACAAAGTAAAAGGAAACAGCAGAAAAGGGAATTACAGAAGGAAGCTATAAAAAAGGGAGGGGGATAAAAACCGGAGTAGGAAAACAAGGGGAAAAAAAAGAAAACAAGGAGTAGTAAGAAACAGAACCAGGAAAAAAAGAAATATGGAAATCAAATAAAAATGAAAAGAAATTGTTTGTTTAAAAGACATAGTGACAATGGTTAATTAAGAATTAAGAAAGGGGATTCTGCAAGGTGGTGAGGTGTAGTATAAACAATTTATTTCGAAAGGAGGGAAATATAGCTTATGAAAATGAAAGATTGGAATTGATGCTTTTCTGTTGTTGGAATATTTGTTTTTTGTTAAACTATATACAGAGACAAATGGAATAAATGTAAAAAAGAGAAATTAGAATAAGTTTATTAACTATGTTTAATGAATTCATAGAATATCATTGAAATGAATAATGAGGTTTTTTGCAATGAGATTAGTAGTTTTTATGACGAATTGAACAGATTATTTTTTCTTTTTGAAATTATAAATGTTCTTGATGTAATTGAAGCAGAATCTGACTTAAAAGGATTTATGTTATGTAGTTGCTAGGAGATTATTGTTATTAATTTTTAAACTGATAATTAAAAAGTTAAATGATTACTGGGATTTAAAGGGGAATTAATTAAATGATATATAAGGTGTTGGGGTAGCACACTCTAATTGGTAATCATGGGGGGAATCATGATGAAATTAGAAAATATGATGAAATTCCAAACCTGACAGACTAAAAGTATAAAGCACAATGAATATGAAGATATGAGAATTATTTAAAATTAAAAAGAATGAACTGAACATTTATAAAATAAGCTTGAGGAAAGTATTTGAGAAAATTAATAGAAAGTATGTAAAGTAATGATAAGATAAGAAATTAAATGTGAAAGATGAATATGTAATCAGTCATGTTTGTATGGAAATGTGAAAATCATGGAATCATGTTGTTCACTAAAAAAAAGATGTTTTTAAAATCTGGAAAACTGAAATAAATTTTTTACAAAAAAAAAAAAAGGATTTAAAGGCAATTCTGTGAGGTTTCCATAAACCTGTCTAATAAAGATAATTGGGATGCAAAAGAGACTTTAGCTTGTTGCCTCTAGTTGAACTTCATTCTAAAAAAAACCCTCAAAGAAATAAACAAAAGTGATTCCCAGTGACAATAAAGAATACCAATATCTCCATCACTACATAACCCTTTTCAATTTCAGAATTCTTTCCTTCTGTCCTTCCTCATGTCCTGAATTTTAAATGACAAACCCTTCAGGGCAGGGGTTTCTTCCACAATGGAATGCCCACTGTCTACAATGTTGAAAGGGGGCCATAAGGCAAGACAAAAAACAATGGATGGAAACTAATCAAGGAGAGAAACAACCTAGAACTTAGGAGAAATTTCTTGATAGGGGAAACAATTAAGTATAGAATGGCTTGCCTTCAAAAGTTGTGGGTGCTCCATCACTGGAGGCACTTAAGCAGAGACTGGAAGGCATTTGTCTGAAATAGTATAGGATCTCCTGCTCGAGTAGGAGGCTGGAAAAGAAGATTTCCAAGACCCCTTCCAACTGTCACATTATGTTCTATGTTTATTTGTTTTTAAAAAGACCCTTTAAACAGAATTTGTCTGTTCGTCAATTGTTCATGTTTAGTATTTATTTTACTTTTACTCTTTATTTTACTTTTATTCTTTATTGTGTTTTTAATTTTTATGTTAACTGTTTTTATTGCTTTGATTTTAAAAAAATTGTTCTCTTACCAACCACTGAGAGTCTTGGGTGGTCAATGGTTCATCAAGTTAAATGAAGAAATGTAGAGTGGGTTACCCTGGGCAGTGAACAGAATCAAGAATCAGAGGAATGAATAGAATTAAGACAATATTGCTATTCTTTTCTAATAGACCTTCCAGGGTTTAGAATGATGCAGTCCAGAGGTGGGTATTCAGCAGGTTCTGATCAGCTCTGGAGAACTGGTAGCGGAAATTTTGAGTGGTTCGGAGAACCAGCAAATCCCACCTCTGACTGGAGATTTTACAGTATCCTTCCCCTGCCACGCCCACCAAGCCATGCCCACAGAACCAGCAGTAAAAAAAATTGAATCCCACCACTGATATAGTCTTCAAATATGTGAAAGATTCTCTTGCATGCAGGGGTTATGCCCAGAGAGGTGGACTTCAAAATTTAGATTTAGTGGAAGATTTAGGATTTAGTATCATTTCGGGTAATGCTACAAATGTTTTTATAGCAGCAAAATAGCCACAGTTCTTGGTTAAAAATCATCCAGCCAACTGAATATTTTTTCTATGGTTTTGTTAGTCTGGTTTCTGAAAGTAGATCAAAAATAGCCTGACGTTTAAACAAAAAATGCATAATGGCATATCTCTGAATGCCAGAAGATACGTGCATTCCATTGCTTGGTGCAATAATGGTGATCAATGGACCATCTAAAGCACAGCGGTCAATATGATTATTCACTTTTTATATTGATAATAAAATAAGGACATTGCAGGGCCAATAATGAAATGTTCTAAAATATTTAAGGTCTGTGCTCTAAAAATCTACATGTAGAATATCAATATGTCTAGGTCTATATATTTTTTTTTCTTAAGGGCAAACTGATGGCTCAGTGAAATAGGTCAGAAAACAGGGGCCTCTTTGTCTGAAAGTCTATGCCAAGGAAACTGGTATGTTCTATAACTGCTGCATGGTAACCAATCCTGAATAGTTACTTAAGCAATTTAGGATTTCATTACCAATGGAAACTGATTCTCAGCATTTTCCTGCATTTACAAATTGGCTTTCCCTGGGGAGTTTGACCTTGTTCTTGACAAGGACTATTTCTCCCCCCAAAAAATCACAACAAGCTTCCATGCATCATTAAGGAACTACTGATATATCTTATTCTCCCTAATTGCCAGAAGAGCTTTTAAAGCTTTTTTTTTTGCAAGAAATTCTCTGATCTAAGAAAAGGACGTTAGATTAACTTGCCTAACAATATAAAGAACCTTGTGAAACAATGAACATGAAAAATAACTCAGCAGCCATTTCATTTCTAAAGCAATCAACACAATCAATTGTCCAGATCTAAACAGCAGATTTTGGAAGAGTGGGAGAAAGGGGTTTTTGTTTGTTTAAAACTTTATATGGCTGTTCAGTTCTCAAAATGTGATTCAATATCTAACAATCAAAGAAGAACATAATAAACATCATAAAATAACCCTAAACATAATAACAAAGCCCACTATATTAAGTAATGCTCCACTGTACAATATGTCACATGTTAGAGGACAAATATCTTGGACCCAACACCCATGGGAAAACTAGGTCTTCCTAGCCTTTCCAAAGGCTAACAGGGTCAGGGCTATTCATATTTTGGAGGGGAGGTTATCCCACGGGACAGGCACCACATCAGAGAACATAGTAGGATGAAGACGTGACAAGATCACAAGTATTTCAAATAAAAATGGCCAATGTTGGATCAAATGACACATTATAGATGAAGAATATATGACCATATGTTTTACTTTACTTAAACAGCACTGTGCAGAGTCACAATCTGGATTTGACCCACTGTAAGCAGATTAGGGGAGTTTAAAGTTAAACTAATTCCAATCAAGCTCTTTTTATTCCAGAGTTTTCCCTCTTCTGACGGAATCAAACAAAAAGGATGGTTTCTGCTGATGGGACAAGATAATTTGGAAGAAAGGATGAATCCTCGACAGCAGGCCTGAGAGCCAGATGCCTCACACAGTGGCCACATCACCTCCAGTTTAGTGAAGGGGAAAAAAGTTGTGATACGTCACGTGACAATGTGTTGTTCGAGTTTGACACCCCTGCTCTGAAGGCTGGCTGGTTTAGAGATTTACCCATGGCCTGTCTAATGAAAGGGCAGCCTTGCTACATCGATAATATAAAATATAGACTGATTCTTAGTTAAAAAACCCTTTACCCATGGTACCTGAATCGATTATAACTTTCAGAGAGTGCACAGAGTCATTTGCTGAATGTTTAAATAAATAAACCCAAATATGGTCTAGAGCAGGAGTCCTCAAAGTCACTGAACCCCTTATGAAGTTTCAGATTAGTGATCAATACTTAACCATTTATTAAATAAAAGTTATTTATTAAATATTGCTTTAACTAGTAGAACTACAGATAACATCAACAATCCTATAGATAGTCCTATGGATCCTTGGAGGTTTTTGTTGACCACTTTGGAGCACTCTAGTCCAGAGATTGGTGGGTGACTGCAGGATTTTATCCAGAGATGAATGTGCTTTGTGGAGCAATGTCAGTGCACAAAAAAGCCATTTCTCTTTTTAGAATGTAGAGATTAGGCTGAGAATTGCCTTGAGAATTGCAAAATGGGCAGCTATATAAATTTGATTAATAAAAAAATAAAATATAGAAGTTCTTTGTACTCCAAAATATGTGCATGAATATGAAAACTAAAATTCATTTATAAAATCATTTGTATCTCTGAGAAGCTTCCCACAGTGGCTTAGAATGAAATTGGAAAAATGCAATAAATCCAATAAGGCCTCCAAAGTTGAAGGCAGTAGACAAGCAAAATTGTATGTCAGGCAATTTTCCTTCAAAACCTCTATCCCTAAATTACAGGTAATTACCAGCACTTCAAATCACATCCAGAAAAGAACTGGAAACTATTCCAAATTGGACTTTCCAGTGGCAACTACACAGGCATACTCATCAACATTTTTCATCACTTCCAATTCCAAATGCTTTTCAAAAATCATTCCACATACATGCCTTGCAATAATTAGATTAGGAAAAAAACAAAATGTAGTTGGCCACGACCAAATTTGCTTTAACCAAGAGTTGGTACAATTAGCACACTCTTACCAAGCCTTCACAAAATCAAGCTTTAACTACCTGGGCATAAGTGGAGAAAAACAATTTAGATCATCTAAGCTACAATCTAAGTTTTTAGAACGGGCAATCTTCCAATTCCTGGTTGAGATTTTTTACTTACAATGAAACTATTTTGATTAAGAGGTACAAAGCCCTTCTTGAAATCACTCGATCAAAGGAATGATTTACTCACTTGAAATTTGAGTAAATCACTCACATTCAGTAAATTACTGAATCATTGAGCAAATATGACACTTTGTACATTGTGAGCTATTTTGAAAAGTTGCTGAACACTCTGTAGATTTAAACCTTTGCTGCGTACCTCTGGTCTACAAATACCTTGAATGAGAAAAAATGTTGTAACTATCAAAGAACATCTGTTTGAAATGTTGACTCTTAGGAAGATTTGATACAGATTATAATGAGAAGTTTCCTTGTTTGCATTACAGGTTTTTAAATGCATATGCAGATAATCCTTATATTCCTTTAAAATAAAGTTAACTGATATTAAAAGTACAATTTACTCTTGCTTTGTGATTACTATATCATCTTGGATGACCATCTAGATTTTCCCATTTTCAAATTAATTTCTACTACCAAACATAGTGAAAATTCTGAGGGAATTCTCCAGTTCTTTTACTGGAAAACACAAGCAACCTCCGAAGAGTATCTAATGACAGATACTTAAGGACCAAAAGGATAAGTCAAACTTCTGTGGAAGTTCATGTGCTAAAACCTGCATCTCTGATCTTTCTGCCCTTACGGGGGAGAAAGGGAAAGGAAATATTTGAGTGTTCCTGAAAGAAACAGTCCAAAGGGAGAGTCTTCCAGGCAGGAAAAAACAGAGCCAAAACAAACAGGGAGCAGGGTTTCTATCTCACTAAAAGTGAGAAAGAGTCAATTCTTCCAGAAGTCCATTAACTATAAATTCCAACTTTTACCAAGTAAAACTACACTCAGAATCATTAGCTCAGCCTCAGTTCACATTTATGAAGTGAGAATAACAATGATTTAACTTGGGAGTAAGAGAAGGAATGGTTGAGCAAACATTTCAGATCTTTTTTATAGATAGGTGTTACATATTAGCATACTCCAAATACTCTATTCCTATTGGTCCACAAACACTTGAATTTGATTGGTGTTCTACTCAACACTGATTGGCCAACAATAGCGGCGGCCACTGCTGATTGGCCACCTCAGTGGCAGGAGAATCAAGGAGCTGTCATTGGCTGCGAGCCGCAAGCAGCCTCTCTATAAAAAGGGCTGCCGCGGCTCCTGGCTCAGACGGAATTTAAGAACTAAATAAAATAAAAGAGCTGAAGTTACGCTGGTCTCGAGTCTCATTCTTCGCGAACTCAACACTGGCGACGAGGATGGGATACTGAGACAGAGACCAGTCGAGCACGTGGCAACAAGAACCGAGCAGACGAAATGGCCAGAACCAACTCACCACCCGCACCATTCAATCCAGCGACGAAGGACTGGGAATCATACATTGATAGATTCCTCATGTTCCTAGAAAGCAACGACTTGCAAGGAATCTCCGACAACAGAAAGAGAGCCGTGTTCCTGATGCCTGCACTGATGGGCCCCAGTATCTCAAGGATGCGCCAAGGCATTGCGCCAAACAGGGATGTAAACAGATGGCCTAGGCCAGAACTGGAAAACATTGCTGAAGGCCTACATACGCACCGACCATCTCCAGCCTTATTTGGAGACATGAGTTCTACAAACTGGACAGAGAGAAAGGTGAGAGCATCCCAGACTTTCGTAGCGGCTCTCAGGAACATTGGAGGGGCATGCGAGTCCTTCAACATGGATGAAGCCGATGAGGATCGTGTGTCCTTGGCCTAAGTGATCTCACCCCTACTAGCCAACTGCGAACTTGACCAAATTTACAGTCAATGACACTATCGCTGAGGCCACGCAGCTCAAGCACTAAAAAATCAGCAGCCAAATGCAACAATGAATGCGACAACACCAAAAACACTGGCAAAACAAGGACAAATTCAGAGAAAAGTCAGAGAAACACACACAACCACCACACATTATGCGGATAGCGAATCGTTGTCTGAGATCAACAATGAGGAAGAGGAGATCCCAAGATCCAGGTTGACGAAATAAATGGGAGAAGAAGAAGGACGTAAGTGGGGTTCTAGTGCGCGTGTGCAGAGGAGACCACCCTGTTCTGAGTGCTGTTTCTAGACGCTATGTGCGGTATTGCGAGAGACGGGGACACATAGCAAGAGTCCGCTGAACCATAAAGAGCTACAGCCCCTGGCGTTTAGAGACACACACCACCAAGGATAAAGAAAGACAAAATGAGCCGTGAGAGTCGAGAAAGCAGAGGGCAAGCAGCTAAACGAAACTACAGAAAAGAAGAAACACACCCAAACTATTACTATCAGTCATTCAAATGCAATCAATGGCTGAAAAGTACATGTGGCAGTTCAGGATTGAAGGCCAGGAATGCGAGATGGGGTGACTCTGGATCATATCTATCAATGGTATCATGGAATACCATTAAAAGACTAATACCATATTGGGCAGAACCAAATTAGAAAACCAAATGCTATACTAAAAAACTACCAAGGAAACAGATCCCGTCGTCGGACTCGGACACCTCCAAGTCCACCTTCAATGAACACACAAAAATTCTGCTCTAACCATCGTAGACCAAGACCGCGCCAGCCTGTGGGACTCGAGTGGTTCAAAACCTTGTGAATCGGAATTATGGGCATCAACAGCATCACCGAGACAGACTGGGAAGGAGAACCTAAATGAGGATTTCACGGACATCTTCGATAGGAAACTAGGACAAGTACCGAGGGTCCCCATATCATTTAATTATTATCAACAATTGCTCCTATTAGGTTAAAAGCGAGGCGAGTTCCCTTCGCATTAAAACGCAGTATGATGAGGGACTCAATAAACTCATAGCACAGGCATATTGGAACCAATTGACCACGCTAAATGAGAAACACAAATCATGACCCCAATTAAGCCAGATGGGTCTGTGAGAATCTGTGGTGACCACAAGGCGCTCTTAACCATGCACGATAGCAAAAGCTCATATCCTGTTCAAGTAGTACTGCAACACCTATTCACACTCATTGGAGAGAGGCAAGGTTTTCGCAAAGCTCGACCTTGTGCAAGCATACCAACAATTGCCAGTTGACCCCAAACAGCAGAGGCACAAAAAGATCTGACTCATAGGGGAGCCTTCAAATGTAAAAGACTGCAATTTGGAGTCAGCGTGCCCCAGGAGTTGTTCAAAGCCTGACTGGAGCGTTGTTACAAGTGATAAAAGGGCTATCCATATTTTGATGAACGTCACTAGTGTCAGCAGCGACGGAGAACTACTAGAAGCCCGTCCGAGATAGTATTTACAACGATCCAAAAGGTGGACTCACAAGTCAAAAAAGAAAGAGTGTCAGCTGCCACCTCAAAAATCGAATTCCTGGGTACCTAATCAATAAAAGAGGGCATCCACCACACAGATAAAAAATCAAAGCAATCAAAAGAAGCGCTCTAAACCAAAAAACAAAGTAGAATTACAGCATCTTAGACTTAATCAATTTTAGCACCACGTTTTTTCGCCACAGAAGGTGACATGGTGGAACACTACATAGACAAACTGGACAAGGCAGCCACCTGACTGGGGATAAGATGCAGAATGAGACAGCGTTTTCAGAAATAAAAGATTTAACTAACACCAAATACTGTCTAATACATATAGCAGAGACATCTACCATGACAGTCACCTGCGACATTATCACTGTTCGCATTGGACTGTACTCAGCCACACGCTGCCCAGAATGGTGAGAGAAGCACCGACTCGCATTCTTACTCCAGACCTACCCAAACGGAAAGAAACTGACAGTCAGTTGGACAGAGAAGGGCATTATGGCAGAATATCCGGTGTCAAACAGTTTTATAAATACTTTACAGTAGGACCTTTACATTTCATTACAGCCACAAGCCCTATTGGGAAATTAGCAGGGAATGGGCGACTCTGACATACTCTCCCGTGTGAATGACAAGATGATCCGAGTTTTTTGCCGCATACAATTATGAACTGAATTCACCTACTCAGGCAAAGACATTTCTCACGCCGATGCCTCGACCGTACTCCCCTAGCCTGACCTATGAGAGTGCTGGGCACCAACCACATCCACCCTTACATATGGAGCACACTACCAAACTACCCATAAGCGCATGCAGACATTGCAAAAGCAACACAAGAGACAATACTTTGCACAGAGTTTTTAACTGGTAAGGAAAAGGGTGGCCGGAAAAATGAGACAGACGTAGATTTTAAACCATTAGGCACAGGCCAAACTTGAACTGTCATTGTTAAAAGCGTTGCATTCTGTGGGGGATGGTGGTAATACAGGGCATACAAGAGAAGTACTGACATATTTTCCTGAAGGACACCCGGGGTATCGTCACGATGAATATCCCTGGCCAGGAGTTATGTATGGTGGCCAGGGATGATCAAGGATAGTTGAGAAATGGATGAAACAACCTCGGTAAATTGCCAAAGGTCCGCCTGGCACCTAATGACTGACTTGGAAATATGAGGGGCCGCTGGTAAAGAATTCACATGTAGATTTCAATGGGGCACACAAAAGCGACCACACATTTTCAATATAGTAGAAGTTATTCAAATTGAGCTGCGAAGTAAGGGTCATGAACTCAACAACTACAGAAGTCGATTATCAAACACTCAGAACTTTTGCTCACACATGGGATTACGACCTTTTAGTTAGATACGGGCCATAGTTCATGGCATTGACATTTGAAAGTTCCTCACCAACACGGATTAAAGCATGCTTTGGACAGGCGCCGGCAACTGGCTCTGAATTGGGCAGGATAACGCCATGTCTGGTTATTACCAAGAAACCATAGAAAAATAGACACGGAGACATATAGGAAAATTTATAAAATTGCTCACCGTCAACATATCCACACGAGCTCAAACTCATAAAAAGCCAGCAGAATATTAATGGCATGAAGTTAAGGATCACAATGG
>BHFT01021593.1:0-18103 GCA_004320025.1 Laticauda laticaudata
CCTTTTGAGAGCGGATAACAACGGATGGAACATTTTTCTTGTCCGCTGTGTCCTTTTTACAAACGTTTTGCTTCCGTCGGCCAGTGTGACAGGGCCTTTAGTTTCATCCCAGGATGTTAATAATAAAATGTGGATTTAATTAAGGTTTTAAAATAATTATTCTAGATCAATTAGATATGTTAGCATTTTATTAATGCATCTTGTCTCACATTATCTTCTTCTCATAGAGATAGCCATGGTTTCAGAAGTGTTTCCCTTTTCTCTTTTATTTGGAGCCATTAATCTTAAAGATACTCTGATGCAATGGGAAATTGTGCCAAACTATGGCTTCTTGGCCTGTTTACTTCCTCCCATGTAAAAAAAAAGAGTTAAGTGATAGTCAGGAGACAAGTCTCCTATAATAGTAACACATAGGTGGCAACCAGTTCTTACTTTTGAAAAACAAATCAATCTTTTTGATTGATTCCTGTCAAACTTTTTTTTTTATGTGATGGCAGGAAGAAGAAATGTAGAATGTTGTAGATTTTCCAGTAGTCTGTTTGCTAATGTCTGTTCATTAAAGGTAGTGCTAAATCAACAATAAAAGCATTTTCTGACAGTGGTATACTTGAACTAGTACTGCTTTGAGTAAAGCCTGACATCTTAGTCTAAATACAAATTTATTCCATTTATTTCATAAAAAGCTGACTTATTTCATAGTCAGCTATTGGTGAGTGTTCATTTTAGTAAATTTAGGATAATTTTATGTGGTGGCTTCATTATGATAAGTGTAACATTATGGTCATGAATAACTCATTTCAGAAATTGATGCCAACCCAGTTAAAGTTGGCAGCTTCTAGAATGTAGCCATTTCACAACTGTTTATTTCATTAGTTTATTTTAGAAATACATTTGTAATGATAAATTCTGTCCAAAATATACAGAACAAACATACGTAAAAATAAATTGCTCCCAGACAAGCTACTATATCTGGGATGCAGAAATCCAGGTGTCCATTAGGTGGCAGCAAAAGGAAACAGAACAAACTTAGGTCTTAGTGGGCTCTTGGTAGCCTAAGACTAGTCTGTTATGGTAGCCTTGGACTAGTCAGCATGTAGCCTGTTAATCACCAGGGTGTTAAATAAGGCTAAACTCCAAAAGTTACTTTTATTAAACTTCTGAAATGAACAGCAAAAAAGATGAGCAACCAAGAAATGTAATCATCAGGCATGAAATAAGGAAGCTGTGAATGAAGCAGATTGTGTAGAAGTATAATTACTGGTCTAGATAGCAGTATGCCATCTAACATTGATATCTTGATGATTCCTAAACATGTGGAATTAACATGTAACAGAATATATAAACAGGCATTTGGGAGAAAGCAGTTTCCATTTTGTCTTTTTTCCCCCTTGTCGCCCGTTTTGCAAATATGCATGATGTTCATTTACATTGTTGAATGTGTTACATTTTTTGAGTAAAATGAAAAAACATTTTAAGCATGTAATATATTGAAATCATTCACATTTTTTTCTATTTCACTGTTGTTTGGTTTGCACTAAAAGAAACTATATTGATACCTCATAAAGAGGTGGCCCTCAGGAAAGAAACTGAGGGAAAATATAGAACCAGGAAATAAAGTATGCTATTTATTTCATTGTATGAATGTAATATAAGTGTATTAAATTATACAGAGAAAAGATTGAAGATACGTTTAAGATTTAAGATAAGAGATAAATGATTTGCAAAATATTCTTGGCAAGTCAGTGTAAGTGTCAGCGTAAGTATGTGTCAGTGTAAGAATGGACAATTAATTGTGTACCTTCATAACCCTAATAAATCAAATGGCCATGAAGTGGCACAAAGAGTCTACCAAACTTTGTTTTAAAACAAATGATCCTTAGAGCCTTATATAAAGGTAAAGATCTCATGATACATTAACGTGTCTATGAACATTCTCAGTCATCCATGTCATGGTTGTCCCAAAGGTGATTTTCAAAAGACAACTGGACTTTGTTTTTGTTTTTGATTTGAAGAAGTTTCACTTCTCATTCAAGAAGCTTCTTCAGTTCTTCAGAACAAAAGAAACCTCTTGGATGTGAAGCAAAACATTTTCAAGTAAAAATCAAAATCCAGTTACCTTTTGAAAAAGTACCTTTGGGACAATCCATTAATGTATTTTACTACTTATCAAGACTACATAGGAATTCAAACTGTTCCCTTTGGGTCTCAGTTTGGATGCATATACACTGCTCAAAAAAAATAAACGGAACACTTAAACAACACAATGTAACTCCAAGTCAGTCACACTTCTGTGAAATCAAACTGTCCACTGAGGTAGCAACACTGATGACAATCAAAATTTCTACATGCTGTTGTGCAAATGGAAACATAAACAACAGGTGGAAAGCATAGGCAGTTAGCAAGATAAAGGAGTGGTTCTGCAGGTGGTGACCACAGACCACTGCTCAGTTCCCATGCTTTTCTGGCTGATGGTTTGGTCACTTTTGAATGCTGATGGTGCTTTTACTCCAGTGGCAGCATGAGATGGAGTCTACAACCCACACAAAGTGGCTCAGGTCAATGCAGTTCATCCAGGATGGCAAATCAATGCGCAGCTGTGGCAAGAAGGTTTGCTGTGTCTGTCAGTGTAGTGCTCCAGAGCATGGAGGCGCTACCAGGAGACAGCCAGTACATCAGGAGATGTGGAGGAGCCGTAGGAGGGCAACAACCCAGCATCAGGATCGCCTACCTCCGCCTTTGTGCAAGGAGGGACAGGAGGAGCACTGCCAGAGCCCTGAAAATGACCTCCAGTGGGCCACAAATGTTCATGTGGCCTGCTCAATGGTCAGAACAGACTCCATGAAGGTGGTATGAGGGCTCAACATCTACAGATGGGGGTTGTGCTTACAGCATTGTGCTTGCATTTGCCAGAGAACACCAAGATTAGCAAATTCGCCATTGTGTCCCTGTGCTCTTCACAGATGAAGCAGGTTCACACTGAGCACATGTGACAGACGTGATAGGGTCTGGAGATGCATGGAGAAACATTCTTGCTGCCTGCAACATCCTCCAGCATGACTGGTTTGGCAGTGGGTCAGTAATAGTGTGGGGTGGCATTTCTTTAGGGGGCCGCCAAATCCTTCATGTACTTGCCAGAGGTCGCCTGACTGCCATTAGGTACCGAGATGAGATCCTCAGACCCCTTGTGAGACCATATGCTGGTGAGGTTGGCCCTGGGTTTCCACCCTAATGCAAGACAATGCTGGACCTCATGTGGGCTGGAGTGTGTCAGCAGTTTCCTGCAGAAAAGACATTTGATGCTGTGGGATTGGCCTGCCCATTCGCCAGACCTGAATCCAATTGAGCAATCTTGGGATATCATGTTCTTGCTCCATCCACCAATGCCACATTGCACCACAGACTGTCCAGGAGTTGGGAGTCCAGGTGTGGGAAGAGATCCTCAGGAGACCCTCTGCCACTTCATCAGGAGCATCCCAGGCATTGTACGGAGGTCATACAGGACGTGAGGCAACACACAGTACTGAGCGCTTGTTTTAAGGACATTACATCAAAGTTGGATCAGCCTATAGTGTTTTTTCCACTTCAATTTTTGAGTGTAACTCCAAATCTAGACCTCATGGGTTTGCTAAATTTGATTTCCATTGATAATTTTTTGTGTGATTTTGTTGTCAGCACATTCAGTTGGTGACTGAACAACGTATTTAATAAGTAAGAATATTTCATTCATTCAGATCTAGGATGTCTTATTTTTGTGTTCCCTTTATTTTTTTGAGCAGTGTATTTTACATAAAGAGATGACAGAAGCTTAACTTCCCACTCTATCTCTCCTAGCCAAAATAGTATAGGACTTGCTTTATTCAGTTTGATGCAGAGAATAATGTGCCATGCAATACAATCTAATAACATGGATAAATATTTCACTGGTAAAAATTGTTCAGCATTCATATCCTATCGCACAAGCAGTGAAGCATAGGCTGCTGAAAGGATATATTAGGAAAACTACAGAAACACAGGAATTAACTCAGTCAAAGTTGAAATGGAAAGAAAAACAAAAGAAAGCTTATGTGATTTCTCCTCCCACTTTTGTGACTCTTAATATATTACCCAAAAGAGTGGATGTAAAGCAAATCATTTGTATAATAAAACATAATAATTCATCTAAAATTCAATGCATCATTAACATGGCTCTTCTTTCCATCATCCTAATTACGAAGAAAACTGCAGTCTCCAATATATATCCAACTGATTACATGCAAAAAAAACCTTAATCCATATAGTAAACAACAAGAGACCACATTATTGATGCCAAAGGAATACATTTTGCTAGAGGTCATTGAAAAAAAGAACTCAAAATTACTTCTGGTATTAATGTTCAAATTGTTATAAGCATTTGCAAAGATTTATTAGCCCTGTGATTCATCTCGTTCCACAGTTTATTCAGTCATAAGCAAAAGGACAGAGAAAAGTATTATGCTGGGATACAAAATCAGTAAAGCAGTCTGTTAATGATGAAAACAGCAGACATACTCTGAAACAGACTGAACAGAATGCACATTATAGTTTTGACAAAACAGACACAGAACATAAATGATTGTCAAGAAAATAGGATCGACTTACCCCCAGACCAAAATGAAGGAACTTCTGTTCTCTGACTTGCCTGTTCAGCTCCTACAGGTCTACGGGGATTAACGCTAACAATAAACTAAGATTAAAGGGGAGGGAAGCAGGAGGTTCCTTTCATGAGATCACAGCTAAGCAAGCTCTTTCAGGGTGATGACTTAGCAGCAGCATGCACTTCTTGGTGGGTGTTTCTGTAACATTAATAACAGTGGCATTTTACACTTGCCCTTAAACACTCCAAGCCCTTTTATAGGTGGGTCTACTTTTGAAGGTTGCTTTGGAATAGTCAAAACAGCGTATGATACATATTCCTTTTCCTTGCTTGCTAGGATTCTAGTAAAGCTCTGCCCCCTCCCCAAAGCTATGGCACACATTTCTGCCAATGCAAATTTCTGGAGGCTGAAAGTCTGAAATTAAATGAAATTAAATGGTGCTGAAATTAAATTTCAGTCTAAAAACAAAAGGATCAAGGAACCAAACACAGAAAACTTTTTCATTGCATAAATTGCAAGGAAACTAGGTAGCCAAACATACACATATGAACAAATACACAAAGGTGGTATTCAGCAGATTCTGACCAGTTCTGGGGAACCGGTAGCAGAAATTTTGAATAGTTCGGAAAACCAGCAAATACGACCTCTGACTGCCCCTGCCCCCATCTATTCTCTGCCTCCTGAGTCCCAGCTGATTGGCTGGATCTTCTTTTGTTGCTCTGCACAGGAGAATGGAACTGGAAAGGAGGTTAGTGGGATGGGGAGGGAATGGAGATTTTACAGTGTTCTTCCCCTGCCATGCCCACCAAGCCACACCACGTCTACCAAGCCATGCCCACAGAACTGGTAGTAATTTTTTTTAATCCCACCACTGCAAATACACAATATTCTATCCGGTCAAGTCCATGCCATTCATGCTAAAAGATACCATCAATAATGAGAAAAGATGGAAAAGATGGAAAAATCAGCAATATGGCTATTGTACAATGGTATATTATCTTAGATCCAGTGTGAGATTACATTTATTTTTGAAATGCACAGCTTTAATTTCAGAAGAAAGGAAGGTTTATCATTGACAAATGGTTACATGTTTGTGAATGAAATGTACATTAAAAAGATTCAGAGATAATATTTCACACATCGAAATTCTTATAAAAATTTGGAATTATAGCCAGATCTGATCAAATTTCTTAAATCATGCCAAACCGTAATCCAAATTGGATACCTACATCATGCTTAGCTAGAACCAAACAAGCAACATTATAATTTAATATAATATATCAATCACAGATACATTTCATAGTTTTTTTTTAATTGAATAGATTTCACAGATCATAGTTTCGAAACTTGAATCTGGCAAAAAGGGTTGGATTCTTTCCACATGCAATTCCACTGATTTACTGGATGATGACAAATGATAAATCTTTGGAAACACTATCTACCTCCATTCTTTTGGAAACCTAGAGCATGAACAGAAGTTTGGAAGAAGAGTCAGGAAGAAACTTGGTTAGGCAAAGAGAAATTAACATATTATTAGCCTATGAACCAAAGAATCATCAGGTCAAGTTGGAACTTCAGTTCCATTGAAATCAGTCAAACTTCAATTTATCATAACTCAAGTTGCGCTAACTTCAGTGAGTCATTTGTAAGCATGACTAAATCCATATTCATCGATGCATTATTATTCCTTGGTCAACTCTGAAGGGAGGATGGAATTTTTCTTCAACAGAAATCAGTATACACATTTTAGAACAGATGGTCTCTGTGCAATCATACTTCATATTAATGTTAAGAGAAGGACTTTACAACAAATACAATCTTTTTAAAACAAATTTACTGGCCATCTAAATGAAGTTGAGGGCAAAAGGATAATATTAGTCACTCTTCCTACTATAACATTCCTATATCTGAGAACTAACATGAAGAAATATAATATTTATGATTTAAATTATCATTATTTTTTTCCTAATGTGTGATCAAACATTGCCCTCTAGGGGTGAATAATGGGCAGACTTCAAAGCTCAATAATTCACAATTTTATCCACATTGTTGGATAAAACATGTAATTTAATTTTTCTAACTTTCTTCTAACTTGTGTCTCATATAAAGAGTATTAAGAAGATACATTTCTCAAACTGAATTAGTATTAGCTAATAAACTCAGAAGTTTGTGTACATGTCATGTTTAATCAGAAATAGTACAGGAGAAATACATTAATTAAGCTTTTATTCCTTACTGCTACTTTTCAGTAAAATCAGTAGCCCTTCAGACTTCTCAAAATGAATAATATCAGAAGACTCTATAATTTAAACCTATATATAAAGGGGAAAAATTGCCATTAAAATTCCTGTCATTGCTATCTGTTGCACATGCACTTTAATTGTTACAGAGGCCATAATAAGTAAGACTACAGTGGTACTAAGTTAGGAGTAAATAATAATGCAGCACATTGCAGACTGCTGAATTCAAATGTCTATTAAATTAAAAAAAATATTCTGGGAAATCTTGTTGTTCAAGTCTTAGTTTAAAGACTTTCCTCCCTTTTAACTTCTCCCCAAAGTTACTATGGTAAGGTTATGGTGGTTTTGGGTGTTCTTTCTGGCAGTTCCTGGTAGCTACTTCTCCCTGGCGTTGACTGACTCTCATATTTATTGTTGGGAGAGGGAGCTGATGAAGAAATTACATCTGCTAGGTTTTACGAGGGATGTCCTGGGAGATTATGGCCTTAAGAACGCCCAATTTAGGGTAGTCCAGTGGCTTGTGGACACTGACTTGCAATATCTATGAGCCAGAGATAATAAAACTTGCTCCCCTCTGCTCTTCAGCCAATGTAATAATTACGGACTGAGGATGGTTTCCTATTTTTACACTTTAACCATTCCCAAGTCTCAAAGAGCTTTCTCCCTAGCTCACTTTAATGTCTTGCCCTCAGCACTACTGGATGGGCGATTTAAGAGGCTCCCGATTAACGAGAGTCTATGCCCCTGTGACAGAGCTGAGGTGGAAACTGTGGAGCATGTCCTTTTATATTGCCCTATGTATAACTCAGTCAGATCTAAGTTACTGTCTCTCCTTGAAACAGACCCTTCTAGACCCAATGTTAGTAATTTGTTCTTATATTGTCTAGGGGATGGCTCCTTATATATAACTTCTCAGGTTTCCATTTTTTTTTAAGAGCCGTAATCATTAGAGGAGAATGCTGTAATTCCCCTTAGTCAAGTTTTTGATGACCAATTGTTCATGATTAATTTTCCCATGTTCTTCTTTTGTTGTACTTGTGTTTTGGTCTGTGACCGCAAATAAAGTATTATATATATATATATGGTAAGGTTATCACAAGGAAGTCCCCTAAAATAAAATTCAATTTTATTTTGATTTATTTCCCTAAGCTCTTTTAAAGCAGTTTATTTAAGAAAAGTCAAACCAAGCCAACAGTCTCAATATTTCATTAATCCCTGGGTTGTTCCTTTAATTCCAAATTCCATAAACCCGGAACCTGTTTTTCAGGAAGAGAATCAGTGAAATGAAAAGGAAAAGAAAGAAAAGAACAAGACTGAGATATTAATTACAGTGAAAGCTCCTTCATTTTCCACATGTATTGAGCACAATGTATAGGAATTGGGGCCACAGACTGGGACCTGGCCATGAAAATAAACAAGTTGTGGCTATCATTGTCACCAATTCTCCCCCATTGCAATTTTCATTGGAGGGAAAAACTTTCCTTGCTTCACAGAAGACCTATTTTTACAATGCAATTTGTAAGACTATATGGCCGATCCCCAAACTGATCACAGCATGGGGTAATAGATTAAATCCACACTAGCCCCAGGAGAGTCTTTATATCTTCTTACTGTAGTCAGTTGTTTTTGAAGAGAAAAATAAAAGCCTTCAGCATTCAAGGACTAATGATATGGTTAAATGCCACCTCACATTAGGATGGCCTTGAAAATGCTGCAATTTAATAGTGATAGCTCTCCAGGGACTTGCCATAGTAGGGAATAATTTCAGTCAGTCAGCTGGATTTACTCACCAACTCAGATCTCAGAAAACCCACTATCAATGCAAACAAGTATTTTTCTTTTCTTTTTATTTACTCATGTGCTTTATGAACTGTTGGAATAAAGTGATTTATGGAATAAAGGCTTCAGATTGTTTGAACTGTGATATACTTGTATTTGAAGTTTAAAAGTATTTCCATCGTTTTTAAGTCCAGTAAAAAGTGTAAAGCTAATGTAGAGCCAGTCATATTTCCATCTACTCCCGCCAAGTAGATTTGGTATATTTTTTTCCTATTAAAAATGCTCATCCCCTTCAGTTCAGTTGCCTGTAATAGAGGTGGCATTTTAAACTACAATGTATTTAGAGTAAAAGGAATCCTATATACTCCAGACCAATGATGATGCAGTTCAGAGAGAAAGTCTATGAAAATTCTCATTCATCCAGGTGATGGTTGTCCCAAAGGTACTTTTTCCAAAAGTCAATTGGACTTTCTTGGTTTTTTTTCCCTTTGAAAAATATTGCTTCTCATCCAAGAAGGTTCTTCAGTTCTAATTAATTGGAGACAACTAATCTAATTGATTGGAGACAACTGACCTCAGAGTGCTAGCTGCAGATGATTGCAGTCATCTGTATTTCGCACTCAGAGGTCAGTTGCTAACTCTCTGAGAGTTATTGAGGCCACTCCGGGATTTGTCTGTATCCTTGGAGTTACCAGAATCAGATTACAAATGAGTTTGAAATCTTCCTGGTACTGCTGAAAATTGTAAAGAGGAGATAGGTGGTGTTTTTACACATTCATCCACCCACTCCCTGTTGAAGGAAGGCTGTTCAATTTTGACACGGATTACCTCTTTGACTTTTCATTCAAATCAGTGGTCCTTTCTGTCCAAAGTGTGAACTTTGCTATCTTCAAAAGAGTGACCCTTGTTTTTAGATGCAGATGGACTGCTGAATCCTGTCCTGATGAATTTGAGAGAAAGCACAAACTATTTTTTGATATCAGGTTATAAACTGTAAGGTAGATGCCATCTCTGATTGTAATGATAGACTTCCTAATATATCTATGTGAATGAAATACTGTACTAGATAAGCCACTAATCTGAGGTAGCAGAGTTTTTCTTTTTGTCTTACATCTCTGAATTTCAAACAAAATGTCATGACCCCTTCAGAGTCTGAATCTGAGGGGGAAGACAACAGCTGACAGAGACCTGGGGGGTGGCTCTGTTGGTTCTGGAGGAAACTGGGGAAGGCTGGCCAGAGCAGGAGAGAGGTAGAACAGGGGAAAGTGGGTTCAGAAAAAGACCAAGGCCCACTCCCTCCTCATCTTAGGGCACGCAGGGAAGAAAGCAGAAGAGAGCAACATGGGTTGCATGTCTTACTAGGAAGGAAAGGGCCCAGATTCCTTTCACAAGGCACATCTGGGGTGGAGTAGAAAGGAGAGGCAGCTGGGAAGGGCATTTGTCAGGAATAACCGCTGAATTCATCTAGTGTTGTGAGTTTTAGCCTGAAATCCTGACCTTCCTCCTGTCTGTGTAAATTTTTGCTGTGTTTCTGTGTACTTATCTGTCTTGCTGGAATTATTGGACTTATTATCTTGCCCTGTTGGAATGATTGATCACAGTCATTCTGCTTTCAGCATTTGGACTGGAGTTATTTGCAGCCAGAGGCTGTTGCAGGTTCATGGGAGAGCTTTTCTCTAGGCCGGAGAATAACTGGAACATTGGAGGCAAAGGTGGAGCAAATAAAGGGACTCATAGCTATTTTCTGGCTGTGTTGCCTTCCTGCCACACCCTGGGTCATCATACAAAAGTCTTACAAAAATTTCAGATTGGGGTAAGCACTATTTGTGGCTGAAAGATGCAAGTCAGCCTCTTGTCCTTCTGCAAAGCTACAGGAGGACACTTTATAATGAGGTTACATAATTTAAGGCATGGGCACATTTATTTTAATTGTTTTTCTTGCCCCCACTTAAAAAAATGTTTTAAGGAACAAAGGCAAAAAGTCTAAATGTTTCCCATTCCATCTCCAAATTCGATCTGCAAACACTGAAAAATGATCCAAAATGTAAACGTTGATTTATACCAAATGAATGTTTCTGGAACAGATAATTGGATATCAGCACTGAGAACATGGCAAATTCAGCTTTCCTAATTAATTGGTATGAAACATATACTTTTTGTAATGATATAATTGCATTCTTGTTCCATAAAACAGGAAGAAAATAGAGGTGGGCCCAAGGTGAACAGGATTACCCATCCAGTGATTATTTATGTTGCTTCTTCTACTAGCTAAAGAAAAGAGAAAAATGGATATGAGAAAAGTCATAGTGACATTCATCCACTCATTCTACCCACATAATGCCAATGTGCTTTCAGCTGGCAGAGCTGCATTATGAAAGATCAGGAAACCACAAGCTGTGCCAAGCATAAACAGGATGGCATGCCAGAAAATGAAATGCAGGAAGGAGCAGAAGCCAAAATAGTGGTCTAGTTTGAGTTAGAGCTTAGGACCAAAGCAAGTCAAGATTAAAAAGGCTTGTGCAATAAAGTAAGTTTCTACATTATACTGAACCAGACTCAAAGTGACAGGTTGCACCGAAGGCCTCCAGGCAATCTGTATGATCTAAGGCTCGTAGAAGAATATTCAGAAAAGCAATGGTTGAAAATAAGGCAGCAACTTGCTAAATTTTGTCAGATCCTATGCATCACCCCTTAGGCTACAAGAAAGGTATGACTACAATACTGGTCTGGACAGGCCACATTTCTAGCCCTACCTTGTTTTGTCACAACTCAGGCTGGAACTGGTTAATTTGGAGTTAGGGAGCAGAGAACCTCATTTGTTTGCTCTGTCCTCCCTTTGTATTGACCTTTAGTAGATACCCTCCACTTCCCCAGCTAGGGAGAGGGGGACAATAAGGAGGATAAGGTGAAGACTTATCTCTCCTTGGCCCTGCAACTATTAGGGCAGGGGAGAAGGACAGAGGCAAAAAGCAGTACTGGTGCAGCCTCTCTCTGCAAATCCTGATGATTTGGTCAAGGGGGGTGCAGGAGCAAGTCTCCTGATCTCAGGTAGAACTAGCAGCAAGAAGGAGGTACTCCCTCTGTACTCTGTTTCTTGGAGCTGAAGAGAGGATGCTATTGCTCTAGGACAAAGCAATTTCTTGCCCATCTCCAGGAGTGTGCCTGATGGGTTCCCTTAACACAGAGAAACTGATCTCTCCTATTCTTGGGACTAACTTATCACTTCATGTATCCCC
The DNA here is from genome assembly GCA_004320025.1 of Laticauda laticaudata. Classification (NCBI taxonomy): domain Eukaryota; kingdom Metazoa; phylum Chordata; class Lepidosauria; order Squamata; family Elapidae; genus Laticauda; species Laticauda laticaudata. The sequence goes on from BHFT01021593.1 coordinate 11,869, forward strand.
ACTTTCCTGTACTGTAATTTAACCATTTTTAATGTTCTTTCCATTGAAAGAAATCTGAAATTAAGTAGCACTCACAGAAATTATACCCTCTTAGGATGACACTCAACAAAACATGGTATGGTATTTTTTAGGCATAGTTGCCTCTTCTGAGGTGATAAATCCTACTAGGATTCAAATGATTAAATTAGATTTAATTATTTATATATCAGATTTAGAGACTACTGATTCACAAAGAGATTTGGGTGATATACAAAGTTCATGAGTTTTGTAGGTATTCAGTAACAATGAAACCAAAATGTGGTACTCTGGCTATCAAATGTGGCCAATTCACTACTTTTTGAACAATAAGTGCATATTTGATAATCTTTTTTTTTCATTTTTACTTACTAAAGACCTTGGTATTAAGATAAGGGAAAGTTTATTTGTGCCAACCTTTGCACTAACAAATTTGCTCTCCCATGGACCTTGCAATGAGTTTGAGAATTACACTAAATTATAATATGGTTTGCTTCCTTTGACTTAGTATGTGTGAACCTAAGCACTGTGTTTTGTGAACCATGTGACATTAGATAGTATAATGTGGTGTTCAAACCTATCCATTTGTAATTCATCCAAAAATCTCTAATTAAACAATCCATGTTTTCCTACGATGTGTGAACCAAATTGTCATCATTATTTATCAGGAGTAAAATCCAAAGGACAATCTGAGAAGGAGCTTAAAATATATTTTAGCAGACATGAGTTCAGGACAATCTCGTGTTCTATACAATAACTGAAGTAGTTTTTATAACCCTCTCTTTCCAGGAGGGTCCAGTGACTAACAACGGATAGTTACAGATGTGGAGGAATTGCCAGCTAGACTGGAGAGAGGACACAAACGAGGCTTGAGTTTAGAATCTTTGCTGTATTGCTGTAAATAGCACAAACATGAGGTCCCCCAAGTTCCATGAAGCCTTATCTAGTCATTCTCAGAGGAAGGCAAGCAATCTGATTAGAGTCTTGTAAAGTAGGTGATAAACAATAAAGTTTCAGCTGAGATTTTTCACATCTGGAAAATGCGTAGTTCTAGTTACTTGTGTCTAACATACATAAGTGCAGCTGCATAGATTTGGGGCAAGAATATAAACTGGGCTAAAGTGTGTAAGCAATGCTCCTCCTACCATAATACAATCTACTCAGTCTGTATTTCCAATGGAGAGTACACTTCTTCTGTAAAGGGCAAACTACTTTCTGAAGCTGTCAGAAGGTTGCTGAAAGAAATGGCTATGGTGAGAAACCAGTCTCTCCAATCTCAAAGCAAAAGTGACAAGCAATCACATGCAAATACATGCATGCATGCATCCATCTATCCATTCTATACTTAGACTGCCAACTGTATCCAAGGATCATGGCAGTTTCCAGTTGACCACTAAAGCAGTTGTAGTACAAGTAATCAAAACATGGACAGTAAATAAATTAATTACAATAAGTAAAAAATAATAATTTGTAAATATTGTAAAATATGAATACATCAACAACAATAACAATTGAATAGCAATGATGGTAAAATAATCCATCAAATGGTTTCATGAATAGCTATAATCATCTGGAGTGGCATTAGCAAATATCCTAATACAATATCTTCATGAGCCAGAGTCTGCTTGCTCTGCATTGTTTTTAGTGTGGCTATACTCAAGCAACATGGAAATGGTAATTGCTAAAACCAATATTTTCTGGACTGATAAATGAGAGTTGGTTAATAAAATTCCTATCTGGAATGTAGACTTCCTTCTTATCACTGGAGGGCACTCTAGCTTAGGAGAAAAGCACACCATGGGGACTGGACTATTATATATCTCTATCTCTATCTCTATCTCTATCTCTATCTCTATCTCTATCTCTATCTCTATCTCTATCTCTATCTCTATCTCTATCTCTATCTCTATCTCTATCTCTATCTCTATCTCTATCTCCATTGGGAAGTCAGCAAGATAAAACCTTTTTTCCCTTTCTGACATTACTGAGGAGATAGAAAATAACCCATCCATATGAAACCCAGTTCTTTAAGGATGACCTAAGTGGGTAATTCTTTTGTGAAACAGTTTAGCTAACATCACCATATAAAAATCTCAGACATATCATTTTAATCCATGCATTTTTCTAACTGAATTTCCATTTGTTGATTCCTGCCACAATTTGTTGTTTTATCAAGGACGTTGGGTCCATGAATATCCTTGGCTATGAAGATTACACAGTGAAAACAGCTTTCAAGAGTTCCTAAACAGTTCTGAATCCCTCATCGTTTATCAGGCTGTTTGGACATCTGGAAGACGATACTCTCCCCATCCAAATGAATCCCAGTCAAAATAGATACTACTGACTTGCAGATCTAGCACATGGTAAAATGAATCAGAAAATCCTAACCTGCTTTATTGTAATGTATTCCAAGGATAATTTAAGGTTAGCAATAGAATACACAACTATCTAGTATGGATTGATGCATTTAAAACAGGGAAGAATACAGTACTAATTGTGTTTTTGCTTCCTTAGACATTGCAGTAGTTGAAAATCAGGAGGAGTCTGGTAGCGCATGATTTTTAATAAAAAATGTTTCCCTTAATATTTTACCTCTTTGGAATAGGGGTGTCAAACTGGTGGCCTGCAAGGCTGATGCATCACACACAGGCCGCACCCACCCCAGCTTCACAAAAGGGAAAAACGTTGACTCATGTCACATGACGGCAATGTGATGCATAAAGTTTGACACCCATGAAAAATATGGGTGACACCTTTAGAAAAATATTGTTTAAATTTGGCAACTTTAAGATGTGTAAACTTCAACTCCTAGCATGCTGACTGGGGAATTCTGGGTGTTGAAATCCACACATCTTAAAGTTGTCCCATTTGATGAACGCTTCTTTGAAATTATATTGGAAATTCAGGTCTTACTAGCTGGCCCAGGGTGGCTTCTGTTGAGCCAATCCTTTGTATCTCACAAGCCCTACAGTATAAAAGATGATCAATAGGAGTCTGGAGAATAAGTGACTGGCAGCAGCATCTTTTATACATGTGTACTTGAAAGTAAGTACCAATTAGTTCAACTGTGTTGAACTTAACACAGTCAACTTAACAGCCCAGGTAATGGTTTTATTATTGCTGAAGTTTTAAAAAGCAATCTGGAATGATATATACCTGTTTTAGATTTCTTTTTAGTTATACTGATGGCACATTTTCAATATCAAAGAACTGGGATTCAACTATTGTAGTACCTATGTAGAAAAAGAGTAACCAAACTATTTCTGTTAAATGCTGTGCAAACTCATCAGTCTTTTTAGTGTAATATGAAAAGTTAATGCTGAGCATTTATATAATAAATTGTTTTACTGGATAAACATGTTCTAGTAGTTGAGGTAGTAGATATCAGATCTGGACACTCAATTTTTGCCCTTGTGTTATTTTATAACATGTAGCTGAAAAATATTTGTCCAAGATAGCTTCTGCAATATATTCTAATTCAGGCCTTGAGTTTAGCTCTACATTCAGTCTTACTTCCAGAACAAAATTTAAAAACCCTATGATAGATAGCTACTTCTGTTAATGTAGGAATTCCATAAAAATTCTACAATAAGGGTTCTCTGTAGTATGAAAATCTACTATACTAAATAAATTCTAAGCAAAGAATAAGACAGGGATACATCTTGGCTCCTTTGTACTATAATCTCTTGTGATCAAATTAATCCATACCATGAATTGGCCAGGAATCGCTATCTGTTGTCTTGCAATGATGCAGTGGTCTTATTTACAACTGCATTTTAAGTAGCTCTGAGGCATGTTTTATTTATTTGAATGTGATTAGCCATTCGGAACTATAATTGACTCTACCACATATCTTCTGAGAAACACATGAGGTTATTACCACTAATACAATAATTCTAACTTTTGCAATATATATATAATAAATAATATATACTCTACTATATATATATATATATATATATATATTATATATAATATTAATATAGATATCATATATACGGATCTTGGTTATTCCGGTTTGTCTCCCGCGTAGAATTGGACAGTATCTAGGCCAACGTTTTCGAATGAAGTCTCACTTCAATCATCTTCAGGCTTGATTTCTTCAAGCTCTGTCCTTCTCAGAGTAATGTGAGCCTTGCGACGCTGCTTTCTTTCATTTAAACTTATCGGGGGTGTGACTCTTTGATTGGTGGGGGTTTGGCTGTGTTCTGATTGTAGGGCAAGAGTTGGCTAGTGTTCTCGATCTGGCTTGGAGGGTGTTTCTAGCTTAGGTGGGGGCCTGGCTGTGCTCAGGTTAGTCTTAGTTGCTGGGGGATTTTGAGCTGGTGAGTGTGATCTTCGTTGTTTGGGCTTCGTGTTTCGTGGTCGTGCACATCTTCATGGTGGGTGTCAGTAGTTAGCTTCTTGTAGGGTCAGCGGGTATTGAAGTGGGTTAGTGGTGCAGCCGCGAAGTATGGCTTCTGGTTCGTGAGGTCCGTCGTCTCCCTCCTTGCTTGTGTGATATAGACTTTTTTTTGTTTCTTATATTTTATACATATAAATAATATATATAATATAATGGAGGATATATAATAAAAAACATATATAATATAAATATTATTATTAAATAATATATAATTATAATATTACGTTGATATAGATATAATTTTTAAGTCTCACTACGCAGAGAGTACTTACATTTGTGCTGATAATAATATATATATCGGTATTATCAAAAGATACAATATAGATAATTCACTGTATAAAGTTGTAGCACGTTTCAGCCACAAGACGACCCGAAGGAAGCCGAACAGGCACGACATGCATGTACCCGCAACGAAACTATATATATAATCTATATGGATCTCTGTGGTTATTCGGAGTTTACATCCCGCGCTCACACACTCTCGAAGTATCCTAGGCAACGTTTTTCGATGGAAGTCTCATTCATCATCTTCAGGCTTGTTTTCTGTCAGCTACTTGTTTCTTCAGCCTCTTGTATTCTTTCAGCTCTGTCCACATACAAATCCTCACGCCAAACCTCAGGAAAAATATATGATTATGGTGCTGGTGTGTGTGCTTTGTGTGTGTGTCGTGTGTGTGTTTTTAAGCTCTCGCGGGTGACCGGCACACCTGCGCATGGTTCAGGCCTACCGGGCGGCATTCATCCCACGTCATTGTAGTTCTTGTTAAAGTTGTCAGCATGTTTCTTGCAGAATCTTAATGCTGCCATCATCAGGCTTCTGTATGGAATTGTGTCTTCACAGTTCTATCTGTGTAGAAATTTGAGGACTGGATCTAGTTCTGATTGGTATTAACTCTGGGTCTGTGTCACAATCTATGGAATATGGAGTATTGCTTGATTGCGTGGTTGTACTGGTTTCTATTTCTGTTCTGTTATTTATGAATCGGCTTGTGATGTGGCCTGGCAAGCCACCTCTGGTTGCTCATGTGATGTGGAGGTCCTTTTCAGAATGCAGCTTGGCGGCATCCGTGTGAAAAGGACGGCTTGCTACTTCATCGCACAGCTGGGTTTCACCTGGGTGCCTGGTGGGGGGTGGTACTTGGAGCATGCGGAGGCATTCGAAGAGGGAGTTCTGTCTGTGCTCGGTAGTTTTGCCTGGCCTGTGGTGTGGAGATCTTTCGTATTTGAGAGCTGCAATCTGTCTGTGCTCGGTGTTTGGCCTGGCCTGTGGTGTGGAAAGATCTTACTCTATTTGAGGTGCAGTGCTTCTCCAAATGATTGACAGTCTGCTTGAATCATCTCTTCTATTCATGCTGTCAGGTCTTTTTTCAATCTCTATGGCTCTCTGATGATTCTGTGGCTGGGGTTTTCTTGTTATTGGCTAGGGTTTTTAGTGCCATTGAAGTTGATGGTTTGTGACCTGTGGGTTTTCATGTGTTTGGAATAGTGAGGAGGTGCTGTATCCCAGCTTTTTTGACTGCAGTTTTGTGTTCATCTAGGCGGGTAACTTATTCTTCTATTGGTCTGTCCAATGTATGTTGCCGGCTGGATTGTACAGGGAAATTTCGTATATGCCTTGGTCTTTCCAGGTGCAATTTTGTCTTTTGGGGGTTCCTCAGGAGCTTTAAAAAAAACATATAATATATATATATCTATAATAATATATGCTTTAATATACTAATACAAAAGAGCTTTAAAAACATATATATAGTATATACTATATCAAATTTTTTTTTTTGAGTTTCCTTGGGCCGGTACTGCATGTGTGCTGTTCGG
>BHFT01021595.1:0-29853 GCA_004320025.1 Laticauda laticaudata
CCGGAAAAGAAGCGCGTGAGACCGGGTTCCAACTAACAACTCTTTATTCGGTTAACAGCAACAGTAACGGAATATTGGCTCAAGCTGCAGCAGCTCTTTATATAGAGGCTTACCTGCCGGCTTGTAGCCAATGACATCAATTTTATCTTGCCGCCTTTGAGCAGCTTCTTGGATTGGTTCCTAATGAACTAATCCAATCCACTACTGGCCTTTTTGGCCAATCAGAATTGACTACTTGGAACCTTCCAAGTTATACAGAACAATGTGAATGGCCAAGGAGCCACCAACAAAAAGAACTTTGATTGGTTGGCGCAGAGAACAAAAATACGTTCCTCTGTGGCTGATGAGTTGAAATTATATCGGCTAACAACGGTGCTCGTCATCATGACCAGAGTCGATACAGGTAGTCCTTGACTTACAACCCCAACTGAACCCCAATTTTCCATTGCTAAGCGAGAAATTGTGAGTTTTGCTCCATTTTTACAAGCTTTCTTGTTAAGTGAATCAGGGAAGTTGTTATGTTAAGCAAACTTGGGTTCCCCGTTGACTTGGCTTGTCAGAAGGGTGTAAAAGTTGGTCATGTGACCCCAGGACTCTGCAACTGTAGTAAATATGAGGCAGTTGCCCAGAGTCTGAATTTTGATTGTGGGGTTGTGGGGACGATGCAATGGTTGTAAATGTGAAAAACTGTCCTAAGTCACTTTTTTCAGTGCCCTTGGAACTTTGAATGGTCACTAAATGAATGCCTATAAGTCAAGGATTCCCTAACTTCATTAAACCTGTTTTCCAGCTTTAATTTTCTGGCAGAGTAGGATTCAACAAGCAGGGCAACCATGAACACCAAATTTTCTGCTGGCATTCTTTTGTGCCAGCTTAAGGTCTGGCATCTTAATATACTTTCAGGATTATATTTTCATTGATTAGCTTGAGTACCTTGAATTAAACCTATTGATCCATTGGGCTCTTTACCGAAACCTCATTTGGCTGTTGATTTTTCAACTTATGAGGCCTGGAGGAATCATTCCCACAGTTTAAAAAAAAAGACTCTGACTTGGAGCAAAAGTTATAATAGTGGGGGCTCAGTGCAGAACTCTCAGTGCAGAACTCACTTATTATCCACCTTCATGATTATTGAATCTATCATCTGCACCTCTATCACTGTCTGATTTGCAACCCAACAGGATGGACACAGACTTCAGAGGATAATTAGGACTTCAAAAAAACACAATTACTATCAACCTGCCTTCAATTGGATGACCTGTACATTGCAGGAGTCAAAAAGAGGGCTGTGAAAATATCTACAGACCCCTCACATTCCGGACATAAACTGTTTCAACTCCTTCCCTCAAAACGACACTATAGAGCACTGCACACCAGATCCAGAACTAGAACACAAAGGACAGTTTTTCCACCAGTGACAATCGACTCTTGCTTTCCAAATGCAGAACATTAATTCCGCAACAGCTGTGTGTGTATTGTACAAAGCCTGCACGATGCGATACTACTTACCTATCTGTGATAGTAGTCATGATGCAGTCGGAGGCGGTAGTGACTCATGTCAGGCTGGAGACGTTCAGTGAGTGAGATATAGGCATGTTTCGCCGGGATTGGCTAGTGCTGTGTGGATCCTAGTCGTAGTAGATATGGTAGGTACACCCGGGTCACCACGGGCTGGAACAGCGATAAGTGTATGTATGAATATCGTAGCAGAGTCGATCCAGACAGGCTGCCGGCCTCGTGCGCCGCTCGCTGTACTGTCGCGCTGGGGTGACTGGTTGATATCTGCTCGCTCAGCGCGCAGTACAATGGATGAATTGATCGAATCACGCACTCTCATCAGGTAGTAGGTCGACGAGTGGTTGGGGGGCGTGATGATTTTGTCGTGCGGATCGACGCGTAGGTCGGACCTCATGCAGTGATGCGCGGATGATAATTGGATTTATACATCAGATTATAGACTACTAGATGGTTAGTGAGGATAGTGAGGGCACAGCACCATTCCCAGGTCGTGGTGGCAACAGAGAGTTACTTCCTCAAATGCAAGCCCCCCCCCCACATTCCTCCCAGCCATTTTCACATGTTTATAATATACACAGGTCCATATATAGGAGCCCTTAATTTGGGGTGAGGGGGCGTTAATTTCATTTCATGCTAGTAAAACATGCTGAACTCCTATTGGGGAACGGCCGTACTGGTTTGAGAACCAGGGTACTATTAATCTACTCAAAATAACTCCTTGTTAACCTAGTCCTCCAGTCCCATTGTGACTGTATGACTGTAACTTTGTCACTTGTATCCTTACGATTTATATTGACTGTTTCCTAATATGATTTGATTGCTTATTGTACCCTATGACTATTATTGTTATACCTTATGATTCTTGACTCTTGACGAATGTGTATTTTCTTTTACGTATACTGAGAGTATTTGCACCAAGACAAATTCCTTGTATGTCCATCCACACTTGGCCAATAAAGAGTTCTGTTCTATTCTATTCTATTCTATTCTATTCTATTCTATTCTATTTTATGAGGACTAGAGCCCTGTAACTTGTATACAATACAATAAAATACTTGTAGACAAAATACAATATGTTGTAGATAAAATACGTGGCAATGAAAATGAAAAGCCATTTACGCTAAATAAGTAAATAAACTTATAACTTTTTCTCTAATTCAGGGTTGTCCAACTTTGGCAATGTTAAAACCTGTGGACTTCAGCTCCCAGAATTCCCTCACCAGCCATGGGAATTCTGGGAGTTGAAGTCCACAAGTCTTAAAGTTTCCAAGCTTGAACAACCCTGCTCTAAGTTAAAGCTGGGAATCTTTACCCAGATGTTCTACTTACAGAACAGTATCAGCCCTTCCAACAGCCATTGGAAACAGTTTAGGCTTTAAGGGACTGCTTCCATGAACAAGTACTGTATAATTAAATTAACTAAAAGATCTCCCCTTCCCTGTTTTCCTCTCCTCTCCCCCATTTCCATTTCATTCTCAGCAGTCTGGAGATCTTAGCAGGTCTCTTCGCATATTAACACAGATAGCTCTGCATTTGTCATCCTCTGTCCTGCATTCCCCGAACCTCCCTTAGTCCAAAGACAAAGCTGAAAGCTAATTCAGAATTATAACTGGGTGGAAATGGTTCAGTGCCAGGGGATTCGCCCTGGATAGCCCCCGTGCCAATTTGAGATAATAATCATCTTTCATCCAAACTTCCCTTGTCTCTGAATTTCTTTGCCAGTGTTTCTCAGCCTTGGCCTTTAAGATGTGTTGAAGGGAAGGAAGGAAGGAAGGAAGGAAGGAAGGAAGGAAGGAAGGAAGGAAGGAAGGAAGGAAGGAGTTTTGTGGGAGAGAAGGAAGGAAGGAACAAAGGAAGGAAGGACTATAATCAGAATATAGGTAGTAAGATAAGAATGTTTATTCAGAGTCTGACCATTATGCAGTTTGACCATTATGCAGTTTGACCATTATGCAGTTTGACCATTATGCAGTTTGACCATTATGCAGTTTGCCACAGCTTTGGAATCAACTTTAAGAACATTTGGATCCACTTCTCAAAAGAAGACAATGTCTGTCACTCAGGATTGAACTATGGAGTCCTTGGTGTTCTCTGAGCTTGATTATTGGCTTGTAGATGTTTTATTACCCAACTAGGTAACATCATCAGTGCAATGGAGGGTGAGGTTTACTTCTTGTTTACTACTGGATGTACTTTTCTCTCAGCAGAGATATAAAGAAGTCAGATATCACATGAGTATTAATTCCTGTCATTTTAATCAGTCACAAAATGTGTTGGGAAGTCTAAAATTATCTGACGGGCCATTCAAGAAGGTTGATGCACAGGAGCAAACATTGCCTCCAACACAGGGGCAAACATTGCCTCTTACCAGGGACAAACATTGCCTCCAACCTTGCTTCTGGGTTTCTGAGTTGGACATGGAGGAAAGCAAAACACTGGATTATGAAGACTTTTGTTCTAAGTCCCCGCTGATTTATGTCCGTATTATTCTCCCCTACTTTGCCTGAACCACCGAACAGGCTGAGATTTAACATAGCTCCATCTGTATATTATCTGAGTTCAGCCACTGTGGTTAACAAACCATGGTTTGCTCTGTGTCTAATTCAATCCCAACCAGCAGTGATTTATTATCAACATGAAATGAGCAAACAAATAACGGTTTACTGCAATGGGTGATTCCCAGCATTGCCCTTCTAAGATGGTTGAGTAAGAATATTTTTTTCCCTCTTATACTTACACAGTTACACAATAAAGTGCCATGTAGGTAGAACAGTAAAATATAATCATGTCATCAGCATTTAAACCATCTCTCTAAAATGCATATTGGTCAAAGTCATGTTTTCAATCTTTCCTTGGCTCTTCACAAAGTTAGATTGTTGCTCACCTTGCAGAGATAAATTGTGTGTGTGTTTGTGTAGTGCACACACACACACATACACAGTCCTGCAGCAGCTATATTGGTCTCCCCTTCCTCTTTGTCAATTCAGTGCACTCCTAGGAACAAATGGGTTTAAACTACCTTAAGTGTTTCAGCAGGGAACAGTCACTAGCTGTATAACAGTGTATTAGCACAGCATTATGAGTGAGGGATCAATCGTAATCCGTTGGTTCAAAAATAGGATTATTTAAAATAAAACACACCAAGGGAAGAAAAAAAAAAAAGGCCTCCAGCCCCCAAAATGTACTGAGGTAAGAGTAGATGAGAAAGACAATATATAAAAAAACACTGTTTCATCAAAAGAGCAAATATATACTCGCAAGGTCGGCTGAGGAGATTCAAATATTCAAAATGGCGACTACAATTGTGTGATCACCAAATTTTACAGGAATCACAAATCTCCGCTTTGTAACGGAGATGAGCACCGCCCCCCTAGAGCCGGAAACAACTAGCACAGATGTGCATGGGGAACCTTTACCTTTACCTAAAAATAAAAATTCAAAAATATAAGTGTGTGCTAGAAAAATAAACTCATTGTTTATCTTTAGATGCTTAACAACCTTGGCCACAAAATCTCAGTGGAAATCTCAGTGGAAACCCCACACTCTCCCTAGCGCTGATGATGTTGCCTAGTTGGGTAATGAAACATCTCCAGCCAAACAACCAATCTCAGAGAGCATCATAGTCCCCACGCATGCAATAGGCATACACAGGAGAGGGGCTTCTGTCACATTCTCAGGGCAGCCATCTTGACTTTTTTGACCCCATGGATACTGTTGGATGATGAGATAGTCTTTGAGGGGAAAATACAGTTTCTGTAATTCTTATGGAACTTACACCCATAGAGTGAGCATTGTATTAAAGACTGGTTGGTTGATTGATTAATTAATGTGATTAATGTGGATACGTCAACTGTTTGGCCATAGGCACTATGCCAAAATGAAACTCTCTGCAGCGCAACAGCCTGTTGTAACAGATTAGCCCATCATACATGTAGTCCTTGACTTACGACCACAACTGAGCCCAAAATTTCTGTTACTAAGCGAGACAATGAGTTTTGCTCCACGTGAACTCCATGTGTTCTTAGCATCTTTCTTGCCACAGTTGCTAAGTGAATCACTGCAGTTGTTAAGTTAGTAATGATGTTGTTAAGTGAAACTGGCTTCACCTGCTTATCAGGTGAAGGTTGCAAAAGGATTGTATGACCCTGAGACATTGCAACAATCATAAATATGAGCCAAGCGTCCAAACTGTGATCATGAGGCCATGGGGCAAAGATTGTAAGTGTGAAAAACAGCCATAAGTCACTTTTTCAATTGATGTAACTTTGAATGGTCCCTACACAAAAGGTTGTAATTTGAGGACTACCTCTATACTTTTCCAGATACAGTACCAAGTATGATGGTAATGCTTGAGTTCCCAGCTCCTTTGAGTGGGAGCCATTCTGGCTGGGAATGATGCAATATATACTTTAACTGGCAACTCTTGTCATAATATATTTTTTTAATGCGTGGGCAGTCAGGTTTTGTATTATTATGTTTTTAACTGTGTTTTAATTAGATGTTGGATAGTTTCTAAGCCACCCAGAGTCTTCTATGGAGTTCAGAATCCTTCACAAGCCTAAAAATTAAATTAAAATAATCAAATAAAAATTCATTCTGAGCAGCTGGCTGACCATGTGACAAACCAAAATTTAAAAAATAATAATAATAATATAGAAAAAAGACCATAGAAAGGTCCTAAAGTGTCTTTGTGATATTTTTATGTAACGTGAAGGAATAGATCAGGAGTAAGCATATGTATGTATGTATGTAAGTATGTATATGTACAGTATATGTGTGTGTGTGTGTGTGTGTATCTACACACACACACACACAATTGTTTTAGAATAGATTGTCATCCAGAAATCAAGGGGCTGAGAGAGAGGGGTGGCTGTAGAAATTCAATAAATAAATACATTTGATGAAAGGGAATTTGTTTTAGAAATTATTTCTAAAAAGGGAAGCAAAGAAACTCAGACAAATTCTCATGTGATATTCTTGCACTTACAGTTAATTGATATATTTAATGACAGGACAGCCAAAGTGTATGTGTGAATAGGAGAGAATGGTAAATGTCTTATCTTATGTGTGGGCACACATATCTACTGTTTTTAGTTAAAATTTTATTATAATTTTAATTGTAATTAACCTACAGTTAAATTAATTGCATTTTAATTTAACTTAATTTTTGGTAAAGCACTTGGGGAAAACCTTTAATTCTTATGGGTAGCATATGATATTTAAATATGTTTAATTTTTTTTAGAAGAAAGCCTTTGGGGTCCCATTTTATTCCTTCCACGAAACCCCTGAATATCCCATTTTGATACCTGCAAAGAAGACACACAGGTTTGGAAGGAGCTATGTGGACAGCTGGTTAATCTGAAGTCTGGCAGGGTTTTGGGGAACAGGGAGCAGTTGAATGAATCAGTCATATGTGTAGTCCTTGCAGCCTAGGGAATTCTGGGAGTTGAAGTCCACATATCTTAAAATGGCCAAGTTTGAAATACACTGGTGTGGTGCTTCCCAAACCTGGGTAAATTACCCCAAATTGTGTAAAAATAGTTTTTTGTTGAGGAATGACATATGAACCCAATACTCATCACAATAGGGACATTTAAATGGACTTAACTGTCTTCTAAATTATTAAATATAGTACCAACAGATAATAGATAATCAGAGTTGGAAGGGACCTTGTAGGTCATCTAGTCCAACACTCTGCCCAAGGGGGAGATTCTATACCATTTCTGACAGCCCAATTTCTTCTTCAAGTCTCAAGTGATGAAGCTCCCACAACTTCCAAAGGCAGCTTCTGTTCCATTGGTTGATTGTTCTCACTGTCAGAAAGTTTCTCCTTATTTCTAGGTTAAATCTCTCCTTGTTCAGTTTCCATCCATTATTCCTTATTTGGCCTTTGGGTGCTTTAGTACTAAATATATATTTGTACTAAAATAGATTCGAAAATCTCCCAAAGTATTCCCATCGAGATGAAACTCAATGAAATTACCAATGGTTATTGATTGAAACGGCATAAAGATCATTCGGTGATACTGGTTTTCCTAATAGCGGTAGTTTTCAAGCTAATTTAATAAAAAGAAGGACGAGGGGTGACATGATAGCAGTGTTCCAATATTTGAGGGACTGCCACAGAGAAGAGGGAGTCCACCTGCCATGTTTCCCCCAAAATAAGACCCTGTCTTATAATTTTTTTGCCACCAAAAAAGGCACCAGGTCTTATGTTCGGGGGATGTCATCCACTGACTAACTTCACTTGTGCGCGTCACTCCTGGCCTTCTTTTTGCTGTCAGAGGCCTTCAGGAAGTTCTTCTTCTGCGGCTGGCAAGTCTTTCCTGAAGGCCTCTGCGGCTGATAATAGAGCTCCAGATCGACCCCGAGCTTTGTTATTAGCTACAGAGGCCTTCAGGAAAGCCTTGCCAGCCTTGCTGGATGCAGAAAAAATAGGCCAACAAGGCAGGTGTTGGGATGTGCCAGACCTGGCTACCACTGTCTGAAGGTAAGTAGTAGGGCAGCTCCACCCTCACCTTAGCTTAATTTTTACCCATCCACTCTGGAGTGGGTGGGATCTTAATTAGGGTTTATTTTGGGGGTGGAGCTTATATTGGATGCATGGGTAAAAATCAAACTAGGACTTTCTTTCAGGAGAGGTCATATTTTTTGGGGAACAGGGTATTTTCCAAAGCACCTGAAGGCAGAACAAGAAGCAGCATGTGATGACTCCCCCAGACACTTCCCCAGATACCTTTCCAGATGCCAACTTGGAGGAGGATGAACCAGTTCTGGGCACGACAGGAAGGGAATTTTGGTCTATGGCGCCAAGCAGTCTTCTGAGAGGGATTTGGCTGAAGCACAGCCGCAGCAGGAGCGCCCTGAAGCTCCAGGTGGGAAAAGCACACAGCTGCAGCCAGTTAGGGATGAGGAAGAGGAACTGCCTTCTGCACTTGATCCAGAAACACCCAGGGCAGAAAAAAGTCAGGTGCAGAAAAGGTCAGCCAGATTAGTCGCAAGGAGGCAGCCAAACCCCTCTTGATGGGCTGCCGCAGAAATTGGCTATTTAGCACAGCAGACAGATGGAGGTGATTCTGGGAACAAGGTGTTTGTTTCTTTGCTGTGTGTTCTTGCCTTGAACTTTGGATTGTATCCCTTCAGCTGTTGCCTTGGCCTTGCCTCAGTACTTCCATCCTTCCGAGGTCAGTAAAATGAGGACCCAGATTGTTGGGGGCAATATGCTGACTCTGTAAACCGCTTAGAGAGGGCTGAAAAGCACTATGAAGCGATATATAAGTCCAAGTGCTATTGCTATTGTCTTACCTTGGATTATGGATTTGCCTTTGCCTTGGCTTGCCTTCGTCTAGTGGATTGGACTCCCCTTTGCCTTGAAGACAAATAATAACTTCATTTCAGTAGCCTGTGGAACTCATTGGGGTTGACCTGGTGCGTGTCATGCTGCTTGTGTCGAGCGCGCCAAAAACTACCGGTGGCGTCTTCTTCTTTGCGTTGACCTCTTGCGTCTGTCACGTTTTTGCGCCCCTTGATGGCAGTTAGTGAAGAAACATCTATAGATAAGCCGCATTGTTACAAGCCGCAGGGTTCAAAGCGTGGAGGAAAAGTAGTGGCTTATAGTCCGGAAAATACGGTACGTGATAAGAAAAATGAATCTTGTGAGTTTGCCAGATGGATGGCATAGGGAACAAAGCTGTTACAGAATCTGGTAGTCCTGCTAGAAATACTTCAAGACGCTTATAATCATAATTTTGCCAAACACATTTCAGAAATGAACTTCTTGATAGTTTTTGCCTTTTATTTTGCTATATTTCTTTCTATAGTGAATGGAATTGCTGGGGAATACAGTTCCAGCTTGGAAATCTTACATCCATAGTGCGTGTGTGTGTGTCTGCATGAGTCAAGGAGAAAAACAAGCTAGAACTAGGAAGACAATTCCTGACAGCGAGAACAATTAATCAATAGAACAACTTGCCTCCAGAAGTTGTGAATGCTCCAACGCTGAAAGTTTTTAAAGAAGAGATTGGATAACCATTTGTCTGAAGTGGTGTAAGTTTTCCTGCCTAAGCAGGGGGTTGGATTGGAAGACCTCCAAGGTCCCTTCCAACTGTATTATTCCTTCTGGTATTGGTGGTCTTACTGAATAAAACATAGAAGATAGAATATCAGAGTTGGAAGGGACCTTAGCAATCTTCTAGTCCAACTCCCCACTCAAGAAGAAGACCCTATGCCATTTCAAACAGGGAGCTGCCCAGTCTCTTCTTAAAAGCTTCCAGTGATGGAGCAGCTACAAACTCTGGAGGCAAGTCGTTCCACTGATTAATTGTTCTCACTGTCAGAAACTTTCTCCTTAATTCTAGGTTGCTTCTCTCCTTGATTAGCTTCCATCTGTTGTTTTTTGTCTTGCCTTCAGGTGCTTTGGAAAATAACTTGACCCCCCTTCTTTGTGGCAGCCTCTCAGATATTGGAAGACTGCTGTCATGTCTCCCCTGGTCCTTCTCTTCACTAGACTAGACATACCCAGTTCCTGCAATCATCCATCATATGTTTTATTCGACAGGCCCCTAATCATTGTTGTTGCTCTTCTCTGCACTTTTTCTGAAGTCTCAAATCTTTTTTGTATGAATCAAGATTTTCTGTTTCACTGCAATGCTTGGAGAGTGAAGAAAACATAAGCCCAAGATTTGAAACCACTTTTAGAGAGGTGTAGCATTTTGGATGTTCCCGGCTCATAAATGGAAATTGATTTGGAGGCTTTGTTCAAAAGATGCAGTGGAAAAAGACAAGGGGAAAAAGGGGGGGGGGAATCACCACCAGAGGCTGCAGGGAGGCAGTGAGGGGGGAGGACATGGCAGCAGGCTGTGGCATTGGGGAGACAAAGAACAAGAGAGACAAGAGAAGCTGGGATGGGATTTGGGACGAAGGTAGACTGTCATAACATGATTTCTCAGAGTTAGCTGTTCCATTTGATTTCATCTCCTGATGCATATTTCCATTATCCGAATCCTAAAAAGTCATCTGTCAATCAATACTAGGCCGGGAGCGGGGAGAAATTGAGGTTTTATTACCAGCAGCTGCAAAATTCCCATTTCCTGATTGATTGGCAAATACAATGATGCCTGGCAGGCTAAGCTGGTTATATTTTCCCAAAGTGGAGGAATTGAGGCTCCTCGCTCCCTGCTTCTGTTCCAAAGACACAAAAGAAAAGTTTAGTTTTGCAATAAAGGATCCAAGGTTCGGATTTTATAGCTGGGATAAGGAAGAATTTGCAGGCAGCTTTACCACCCACTGCACAGGCATGCCAAAATTATAATAGGTCTAAATCTATATCTGTTCTTAATTTAGCTAAATGCCAATCAAAAGTGCCAAGCCAGTTCAGTTCCACCTTAGCCATGGAAGACAAGAGGGTGACTGGGGGATGATTAGGGGACTGGAGACTAAAACATATGAAGAACAATTACAGGAACTGGGCCTGGCTAGTCTAGTGAAGAGAAGAGAAGGACCAGGGGAGACCTGATAGCAGTCTTCCAATATTTGAGGGGCTGCCACAGAGAGGAGGACGGGGTCAAGTTATTTTCTAAGGCACCCGAAGGCCAGACAAGGAATAATGGATGGAAACTGAACAAGGAGAGATTCAACCTGGGAATAAGGAAAAACTTTCTGACAGTGAGAACAATCAACCCATGGAACAGAAGTTGCCCTCGGAAGTTGTGGGAGCTTCATCACTTGAGACTTTAAAGAAGAGATTGGACTCCCATCTGTCAGAAATGGTGTAGGGTCTCCAGCTTGGGCAAGGGGTTGGACTAGATGACTTACAAGGTCCCTTCCAACTCTGATTATCTGTTATCTGGACTTGAGACTAATCACCAGGAGAAGGTGAGTTCTAGTCCCACTTTAGACATGAAAGACAGCTATGTGTTTTCTTTGGGCCAGTTACTGTCTCTCTGCCCAATTCACTAATAAAGTCAGGATAAAAACAAACAAGAAGGATTTGTCTATAAGTATAGTTAGATGGAGATTTTCAACTTCTTGGTCAAACCAGAAAAAAACACTTTGTCATTTTATTTGTGATTTGGTTTTATAGTGCTTTTGTTTTTTGTTTTAATTGGTAGCTGGACCTAGCCTACAGCTTATGCATGGGGCTAGCCCTCAGTGAGCAGATCAGCCAGCGCACAGTCAGATTGTTTTCAGTTTTGCTACCAAGGATGTCAATCCAGCCAGCTGTCCAAAATGCAATTGGATTTATGCTTCTTCGCAGGAAGGCTTGACTCAGAGCTCACTTGTCCCACTTAAGCAAATGTGTGCCTTAACAAGCCTACCTGAATACAGACCTTTCTGCAAATAAAACATTTTGACAGCTTTTTCCTTGCTGAGAAATGATGATGAAGTCCCTCTGCACCAGAGCTTATCCTGCTCCGTCTTCCAACAACCCACAGTTCCAAACATTCGCAGCCTTGGCATTTTCTCAACTCCTTGTTTGTGGAGAAGAAAAAAGCTAATTCCTTAAAATCTAGCCCCCAGCATCACATTCTTGTTTTTTAGTCGTGTTTATCACTGGTGTTTTCTAGAGGCTGAAATGCCCATCAATAATTAGAACAGTGTTTTTCCAAGTTGGCAACTTTAGGATGGCTGGACTTCAACTCCCAGAATTCCCCAGCCAGCAAGGTTGAGAAACACTCAAAGGCTCCCCTTTTGGAGCTCGGAAGCTGAAGTTTCTACAAGAAGGCTGGGAAAGAGCTGCTTTGGAAAAGAACAAACATTTTGGTAGGAAGGAAGGAAGGAAGATGAGGATAGAAGGAAGAAAAGAGTTTGATTGAAAGAGAAAGGAGGGTAGGGACGAAGGATGGGAGGAAGAGAGAGAGGAAGATGATGGGTGAGGGTAGAAGGAAAGAATTTGATGAAGGGAGAGACGGAGGGTAGATAGGGTAGAGTTGGTAGGGAGGAAGGAAGGAAAGAAGGAAGGAGTATGGTAGGTGAGGGTAGAAAAAAGGAAAGAGTTTAATGGAATTAAATGGGAGGGGAGAAAAGAAGGAAGGAAGATAGATGATGAGTGAGGATAGAAGGAAGAAAAGAGATAGATTGAGAGAGAAGGGAGGGTAGGGAGGAAGGATGGGAGGAAGGGAGAGAGGAAGATGATGGGTGAGGGTAGAAGGAAGGAAAGAGTTTGATGCAGGGAGAGATGGAGGGGAGGTAGGGTAGGGTTGGTAGGGAGGTAGGAAGGAAGGAACATGGTGAGGATAGAAAGAAGGAAAGAGTTTAATGGAGGGAGGGAAGAAGGAAGGAATATGGTGGGTGAGGGTAGAAAGAAGGAAAGAGTTTAATGGAGGGAGGGAGGAAAGGAGGGAAGGAATATGGTGGGTAAGGGGAGAAAGAAGGAAAGAGTTTAATAGATGCAGGAAGGGAGGGGAGGAAGAAAGGAAGGAAGGAAGGAAGGAAGGAAGGAAGGAAGGATGGAAGGAGATTATTCCTGTCCATTTATGCCAACTATTGACTATGGGTTTTTTTCCCCATTCATTTAAGAAAAAATATGAATTTATAGAGGGTGGGAGAATCTCATCATCCATCTCAGTCTGGTGCCTTGGGCAAGCCCATATCCATGGTATAAGACAAACCACTGTTCTCATCTGCCTCCTAAGAGGCCAATATGCCACCAATAATTCCTATTTTTAATTGCTGGCAGTAAAAAAAATCCTCCCTAGCTTGGGCTCACCCCCAGAGATTGGCACATTGGCTTCCAAGGAGGGAACATCAGCCCATCCCAGATCCAAAGGCTGTTCTATATGTAAATTGGGTTACTCCAAAATATGCAAACCTGATTGGTTCAATAATATAAGCATTGGATTGGTTCACTAGGAACCAATCCAAATCAACTGAAAAAGGCGGCAAAATCAAATAGCTGCCATTGGCTGAACGCCGGCAGGCCAGCCTGAATAAAAGGCTGCCGCGGTTTCAGCCAAGGTTGTTCCGTTCACTGAATAATTGAAAATAAAGACTTTGTTGTTGGAGCCCAGTCTACCTCGTGTTTTTCCGAACAAAACAAAGGCTAACAGGAAAACAAGAAAAACTAACCTTGGAAGGGCACACTAGGACCGATTCCTTCCATATCATGCCAGAGAAAAGTGCCTGAAGGCAGCTGCGTGAGTCAGCAGAAACTTTGTCTGATATTTGCCATGGTGGGAGGCTGGTTGGAAGCTGTTCAGTCAAACTGACATCCTTAATAACATCACCTGGATTCATACATCACCTTTGGTGGCGGCGTGGAGATTGTGTCGCCTGATCCCAACCCTATTGTTTGTAAACCATTTCATATGGCTGGGGTGTAACCAATTTTGGCAACTTTAAGACCTGTGGACTTCAACTCCCACAATTCCCCAGCCTGCATGTAATTCTGGGAGTTGAAGTCCACAGGTCTTAAAAGTTGTTAAAGTTGGTTACATCCCTGTTGTATGGCTTTGCCAGACTCTCTTCTGCTCAGCTCAGTCAACCTGGTATAAGCCAAACCCAAGTATCAGGGTTGTATATTTGGTACAAGCATCAGAATTTCAGTTTGTAATGTGTGCCAGTGTGTTCACAGAAAAAAAATGATAATAAAGGTTATCTTATCATCTGAATCTTATGTCTTACATTTTATATCTTACAGTATATCTTACCTTACCTTACTTATATTACCCTACCCTATCCTCTCCTCACCTCTCTTCTTATCCTATCCTTTCCTTTCCTTTCCTATCTCTTTTTATCCTATCCTATCCTTTCCTATCTTATATTTTTATTCTATCCTTTCCTATCCTATCTTATCCCATCTTATTCCTATCTCCTGATCCTGTCCTATCTTCTTATCCTATCCTATCCTTTCCTATCCTATCTTCTTATCCTATCCTATCCCATCCCTCCCTTTCCTGTTCTATCTTATCCCATCCCATCCTCTCCTCTCTTCTTATCCTATCCTATCTTATCCTTTCATATCCTTTCATATCCTGTCTTCTTCTCCTATCCGTTCCTTTCTTATCTTATCCCATCCTATCACATCTTATTCCTATCTTTGCATCCTATCCTATCTTCTTATCCTATCCAATCTTCTTATCCCATCCCATCTTTTCCTGACCTATCTTATCCCATCCTACCCCATCTTATTCCTATCTTCTGATCCTATCCTATCTTCTTATCCCATCCTATCCTTTCGTCTCCTCTCTTCTCTTCTTATCCTATCCTTTCCTCTCCTATCTTATCCCATCCTATCCCATTCCATCTTATTCCTATCTTCTTATCCCATCCCATCCTTTCCTGACCTATCTTATCCCATCCTCCCATTTTATTCCTATCTTCTGATCCTATCCTATCTTCTTATCCTGTCCTATCCTATCCCATTCCATCCCATCCTTTCCTATGCCTATTTTCTTTTCCTCTCCTCTCCTTATCTTATCTTATCTTATCTTATCTTATCTTATCTTATCTTATCTTATCTTATCTTATCTTATCTTATCTTACTCTGTCCTATCTTCTTGTTTCAGCCTCACCTGCAGATGGGATTAAATGGAAGATGGCCTTGAAAGAGAGGAACCAGTCCAAAATCCATTGGGGGGAATTGTTTCTTCAGACTGACAACCAAGACGGCTCCGGTCTCTGGTAGGCCAAACTCCAAAGGCTTCTACTTTATCTCAAAAGGCTGGTACATGTTTTGGAGTTTTCTTCCCAACCTTTGGCGCTCTTCACAGCTGGCACCAGGGTGACTTCAAGGACCAACTGTCTATTCAGACGTCTCCTTCCATCTGGGATCTGCAACAAAGCAGGCGCTTGTCTGGTGTTTTTCAAGCAAAACAGTGAGCCAGAGACCAGAAAGGCCTCACTGCTCAGCGTTGGCATCCTGGCTGAGGAATGGCCTCTTTCAGGGAAGCAAGCCTGGCCCCTTTCTTGATCTCACTTTGGCATCAAAGAAAAATCTCTTTTAAAAAATAAAAATCGGAGATATTTTCGGCGTTCACTGTATTGCTTTTAAGCTGCTTGGCATTTTGTTTTAATAAGCCTTGCTTTGATAGCAGCTGTTTTATCTCGTGGGTGTTCAGTGTGTTCACTCTTTAAGGGTAATTTTAACATTGTTGTTCTTGGCAAGAGGCCCTGGCACAGCAATAAGGAGTTGCAATAGCAGGTGGGGTGTGTAGATGCAACATGGTTTGTTGTTCAGTAACAGGTAGTCCTCGACACATGGCCATCATTGAGCCCTGAATTATGGTTGTAAGTGGTCGCAGTTGGTAAGCAAGTCACCAAGTCACCACACTCTATTTTATAACCGGTTTTGTTGTGGTTGTTAGTATGTAGATCAGGGGTCTCCAACCTTAGCAACTTTAATATTTGTGGACTTCAACTCCCAGAATTCCTCCACCAGTCTCATTAGCTCAGGAATTCTGGGAATTGAAGTCCACAAGTCTTAAAGTTGCCAAGGTTGGAGACACCTGATGTAGATAATAAAGTCAAAAAAAGGTGAACAACATTTTTATAGAACTATAGAAACGTTGAGGCTGGGTGTGACAAGGAATGGCTGGGGGTGGAGGGGTCAGGCGAGGCACCCATTGATATGAATGACATTGAGTTGGCCATACCCACCCAGTCAAATGACCAAGCGCAACCACCCAGTCACATGACCACCAAGGCTGTCCGCCCAGTCACATGACCACCAAGCCACGCCTAGCAAATAAGCCACACCCACAGAACCAGTGGGTGTAGTAAAAATTTTGAATCCCACCACTGGTTGTTAAGTGATTAGCACAGTTGCTAAGTAAACCCATTTTCCCAGTGACCATTTCCCCCCCCCCTCTCCCCCCCGGAAAATTGGCCTCACAAAATTGTAGTTGTAAACATAAGCCAGTTGCCAGGTGAATCTGGCTTCCCTCACTGCCTTTGCTTGTCAGAAGCTGGCTAGGAAGATAGCCAAAGGATGATTGCATAATCCGGGATGTCATAAATGCAGATAGTCCTCGACTTACGACCACAACGGAGCCCAACATTTCTGCTGCTAAGTGAGACAGTTGTTCAGGAAGTCTCACCCCATTTTACAACCTTTTTTACCACAGATGTTAAGGGAATCACTTCAGTTGTTAAATTAACAAGACGGTTATTAAGTGAATCTGGTTTCCTCACTGACTTTGCTTGTCAGAAAGTCGCAAAAGATGATCACATGACCCCAGGACAGTGCAACCATCACAAGCATGAGTCAGTTACTATCTGAACTTTGACCACGTGACCATGGGGATGCAGCAACAGTTGTAAGTGTGAAAAGATGCTCCGAAGTAGCTTTTTTCAATGCTGTCACTTTGTCACTTCAAACGGTCACTCAACAAAGTCGAGGATTAGCTGTACATGCTGGTTGCCAAGCACCTGAATTTTGATCATGTGATCAGGGAGATGTTTGAAGAGTCGTAAACGCGAGGACTGGTCATAAGTCGCTCTTTTCAGCCCTGTTGCAACTTTGAATGGAGTTTGCTAATTTAACAAATGCCGTAAGTCGAAGACTACCTGCCATGAGGACTGGATCCTTGGGGTATTTTTTTTTTGAAATGGTATTCCAAGGGAGTAGACATTCTCCCCACCACCCACCAGGGACAGATCCCATGAAGAAAATGGTGAGATGGAGAGGTAGAAATAGAGATAATAGAGAGATAGAGATATAGGTAGGTAGGTAGGTAGGTAGGTAGGTAGGTAGGTAGGTAGATAGATAGATAGATAGATAGATAGATAGATAGATAGATAGATAGATAGACAGAAAGATAGATAGATAGAGAGATAGAGATAGAGATAGAGATGATAGAGACAGACAGACAGATAGACACACACATACACAGAATATCACTGCCTAAAGAGGCCTTCATTTTAATATTCTTGTCAAGAGAGACACTTCCTCCTTGTGTCCCTTCACATGTCAGCATTCCGTTTCTGAACTGAAAAGATGCCCCAGGACCTCCAAATGATAAAAATGATTATTCAGTCATGAAAGGAGAAAATAGATTTGCACGAATTCACAGCTCGTGAAAGCGACACGGACTGGGGTGCCTCATTATTATAGATTAAAACATACAATTCAGTTTGATTCCTTGTGGAGTTTTCTGGATTCAATCCTCCCTTAATTTTCTTTCCTGTATCCCATTTTGCATCGTATTTGTGAACCACCTCGACCTCTGGAGTCACATTCTGTATTTTGGTGTATGTGTGTGTTTGTGTGTGTACATGTGCACTCATTTTTTTTTTTACGCTCACCAAAACTATGCAAGAGCCAAACCAGATAACATTTGTTTCGGTGGCTGCTCAGGGAATTTGGGGCAGGAAAAAATTTGAAATCGATTGTTTTATATTGGAAGGTTTATCACTTTATTTTCTGTAGCTCCTAGCCCCACTCTGGACGGGTGGATATAAATCCTACCCCCATTTCCAAACCCCAATTCTACTCTTTTAAAGAAACAGTGGAAACAAGGGTGCCATTTGAAGTAGCAAAAAATGAAAATTTCCTGAAATAAATACAGCATATATACAATTTACACAGTATTTATGAATACAATTTCCCACACTGCCTTGGACAAATCCAGGCCAAAAATAGAGTTGAACATTTATCTTGCTAAGCAAAACAGCTGTTAAGTGGAGTTTTGTCCCATTTTACGACCTTTCTTGCCATAGTCATTAAATGAATCACTGCAGCTGTAAGTTAGTAACACGGTTGTTAAGTGAATCAGGTTTCCCTATTGACTTTGCTTGTCAGAAGGTTGCAAAAGGCAACCACATGATTCTGGGAAACTGCAGCCATCATAAATATGAGCCAGTTGCTAAGTGTCTGAATTTTGATTATGTGGCCATGGGGATGATGCTATGGTCGTAAGTCTGAAAAATGGTCATAAGTCATTTTTTTTTCAGTGCTGTTGTAATTTTAAACAATGTGTTGAAAGTTGAGAACGAGCTGTATGTATCTATTTTTCCAAGAAACCCCCAAGGATTCTGTTAATATCACCTCTGGAGAGAACAGAAAATAAGAAATAACTTCTCCATCTCTCCTATTCTCTTCTTTCTAGGGTTGTCTGCAGGACAGGGCGGGTATGGAAAATTGGATCTTACATAACAACATCTTGAAAACAATCCAAATAGGGTGATTTGCAAATTGCACCTTTCTCATCTTTTGTGCAAGGATGCAGAGATACACAAGGCGTCGTTGTGGCTTGGACTGGAAGCTTCAGCCTTTTAACCTGACTGGAAGGCGAAAAAGCCCTTTTACCTCTTGTGTCTTGTTTCCAATTCAGCCCCCAAATGTCCCATCTCTCTTTCTCTCCCTCCCTCCCTCTCCCTCCCTCCCTCTCTCTCCCTCTCTCTCTCAAATAGCGGTGATGGGTGTTTTGTGCCATCTTCTTTTAATTCCTTCCTTCCTTTTCATTTTCTTCTCTCTCTCCATTTCTTTTATTTTGCATCCCTTTCCTACTCTTTATTTCTATTCCTCCCTTCCTCCTCTATGCTTTTTCTTTCTCTTTTCCTTTCTCTTTCTGTCTATTGTTTTCTTTCTTTCTTTTTCCTTCCTTTCTTTCTCTTTCTCTTATTATCTCTCTCTCTCTCTCAAAACTGGCCCTGGGCTCAGCCTCCCTGGGTTCCAGTCCCAGCATCTTCCTCCTCTCAGATGGACAACTCCATGGCCGGCTGTGGCCATCTCCAAGAGGCCAATCCAAGGCTGGTCTTTCACCCACTTTCACCCGCCAACCCTCCCGCATCCTCTACATGCTGCCTCTTTTCTACCTCCCTCTCCTTCTTCTCTGGAAGAGCCTGGCTGGTGTTCTTGTGACATGTAATTTCCCTTCCCAACTGACTGCTTCTGAATCCAGTTCACATTTCAAGTTGTAATCGCTGCTTAGTTTTAATCCTCCGTCTTTCTGCCTTTTCTTCTGTGAGCTTGATTTTTCTTTCTCTCTTTCTCTCTCCTCCTCCTCCTCCCTTTGCCAGAGACAAATTACCCTTAATAATGTTCCAGAAAGCTATGACACCTTGGTTAGGCCTGCCTCCCCAAACCTCCTTCACTCCTTTGTCATTCTTCGCTGGGCCACGTGAAAAGATAATACAAAATATGGCACTTATCTCCAATTGAGAGGCAGGAGAATGCGCTAATCCTTTAATCATGTCACATTGGCAAACTCATTGGCTGGCTGGAGGCAGGAGGGGGGGGCTTTCATCAGCCGCATATTAAAAACATGGCATCTCATGGGCTCTCCTCCATCTTCCCCATGGTCCCCGTTCTGCCTCACGCACACAGCATCACTGCTGTTTTTTAGAGGCATCCATGGAGATGGGCATCAAAAAAGTCAAATTAAGAGGGCCCCTTTTTTTCATCCGCATCCAATCCAGCTACCTTGGCCACAGCTGGGGAATTCTGGGAATTGAAGTTCACACTTTTGCAAGTGGCCATGGTTGAAACAACCATCCTCCAGTCTCTAACCTTGGTTGAGAAGGTGGCTGAACCACAGTTACAAAAAGAAACATGAATTACCTGGATCTTATAGAGTGGAGTGGAGTGGAGTGGAGTGGAGTGGAGTGGAGTGGAATGGAATGGAATAGAATAGAATAGAATAGAATAGAATAGAATAGAATAGAGAATAGAATAGGAAATAGGAATAGGAATAGAAAATAGAATGGAATGGAATGGAAGAGCAACAGGTGGGATTCTACAGGTTCGCATCTATTCTCAAACCAGTTAACACTCTAAGCAGTTTAGAGAACTGGTTGTTAGAAAGAAATTACTGCCTAATCCTGTAAGGAGTCAAGGAAGGAAACATTCTGGTGTTGCTTACAGAAACTGCTCTCTGTTAACCCTTATCACATTCTTGGCAGGACTAGATTTCTGTCCCTGAACTTCTCTGGAGCTTTTTTCCCCTCCTTTGCTAGTACTTTGCTTGTGTGGAGTGACATTCAAAGTTACAATGGCACTGAAAAAAGTGACTTATGACCATTTTTCACTTACAACTGTTGCAGCATCCCCAACAGTCATGAGAGGCCAGGAGAGGAGAGTGATGCCTCCGATGTGAGTGATATTGAGTTGGCCATGCCCAGCCAATAACATGACCACCAAGCCATGTCCATCTAGTCACATGACCACCAAACCACGCCCACCACCTAAACCATGCCCACAGAACCAATTGTTAAAAATTTGAATCCCATCCCTGAAGAGCAACCAGGATGATGAAGGAACTGGAGGCTAAAACATACGATGAACAGTTGCAAGGACTGGGCCTGCCTAGTCTAGTGAAGAGAAGGACCAAGGGAGACATGATAGCAGTGTTCCAATATTTGAGAGGCTGCACAGAGAGAGGTGGGTCAAGCTTTTTTTCAAATCACCAAAGGCCAGACAAGGAATAATGGATGGAAACTGATCGAGGAGAGATTCAACCTAGAAATAAGGAAAATGATCAACCAATGGAACAGCTTGTTTTCGGAAGGAGCTTCATCACTGAAGGCTTTTAAGAAGAGATTGGACTGCCATTTGTCAGAAATGCTATAGGGTCTCCTGCTTGGTTCGCGGGGTTGGACTAGATGTCTTACAAGGTCACTTCCAACTCTGTTAATCTGTAATGTGCATGCTTGAAGTGGGAACATCTGGTTGTGAAGATCAGCCCTTAGATGGCAGGACCAGGCTAACTGAATCAATTAACTTCAAACAGTCCTGTCATATTATTAATGCAGTGTTTTTGAGTCTTAGCAACTTGAAGATATATGAACTTCAATTCCAGGAATTCCCCAACAGCCATGCTTTCATGCCTACGGCAAACTGGAACTCACCATCTCCAGGTGATTGGCCCAAAGTCACCCATAGTTTCCCAATACCATAACCATGCAATCAAACTAGCTCTCAATTCCCAATAATTATTAATAATTTTAATAATTCCCAAATGCTTTGGATTCCTACAGGTAGTCCTGGACTTACAGCAGTTCATTTAGTGACTGTTTGAAGTTACAATGGCATTGAAAAAAGTGGCTTATGACCTTTTTTCACTCTTATAACAGATAATCAATGTTGGAAGTCACCTTGTAGGTCATCTCGTCCAACCCCCTGCCCAAGTGGGAGACCCTACACCATTTCAGGACAAATAGCAGTCCAATCTCTTCTTGAAAGTCTCAAGTGATGGCGCTCCCACAACTTCCGATGGCAATTTCTGTTCCGTTGGTTGATTGTTCTCACTGTCAGGAAGTTTCTCCTTATTTTCAGGTTAAATCTCTTCTTGATCAGTTTCCATCCATTATTCCTTGTCTGGCCTACAGGAGCTTTAGAAAATAGCTTACCTTAATAGGTATTTAGCAGGTTCTGACCAGTTCTGGAGAACCGGTAGTAGAAATTTTGAGAAGTTTGGAGAACCAACAAATTCCACCTCTGACTGGAGATTTTACCATATCCTTCCCCTGCCATGCCCCCCAAGCCACACCCACAGAACCGATAGTAAAAAATGTTGAATCTTACCACTGGCTTGACCCCCTTCCTCTCTGTGGCAGCCCCTCAAATATTGGAAGACTGCTATCATGTCTCCCCTGGTCCTTCTCTTCCCTAGATTAGCCAGGCCCAATTCCTGTAACCGTTCTTCATATGTTTCAGCCTCCAGTCCCCTCATCATCCTGGTTGCTCTTCTCTCCACTTTTTCTAGTCTCAACATCGTTTTTATAGTGTGGTGACCAAAACTGGATGCAGGATTCTTGGTGTGGTCTTACCAAGGATTTATAGGGTGGCATTAGTATCTCACTTGATCTTGATTGTATCCCTCTGTTAATGCAACTTAGGATTGCTTTGGCTTTTTTGGCTGCTGCTGCACATTGCTGGCTCATATTTATGACGGTTGCAGTGTCCCTGTGTCATGGGATCCCCTTTTGCAACTTTCTGACAAAGTCAGTGGAAAAGCCAAATTCACTTAACAACCATTTTACTAACGGCAGTGATTCTGAGAATTTTATGGATTTACTGAGTGTTTTTATTTGTTCTGGTCTCCAGTCTGTGATTGTAATAATAAATTGAATTGGGGAAAAATTAATTGCAGTGATTCACTTAACAACTGTGGCAAGAAAAGTCACAAAATGGGACAACATTCCCTTAAAAGCTGTTTCACTTAGCAATAGAAATTGTGGGCTCAATTGTGACCGTAAGCCGAGGACTACCTGTACTCCTACCATGCCATCCTGCCAAGTTGTGTGTTCTTGGTGGGAGTCACAAAAAAAACAAAAACCCTCCAGTTGGCCTCTGCAACTATGTGATATAAAATATCATCCCTTTTTAAAATGTGTGTTGTGGTTGCCTTTTGTCAATAACAACAATCCCCCCCACCCCAGCCTGGTGAACATCCCTGCACACAATGGCAATCTTGGTGGGATTTGTGGCTCTAATTTAATTCAATACTCCAATGGATGGAGATCCAGTCCAGGGTAGATCCTGCAGGTTAAAAATGGCCTCTTAATTCCTACCTTTCCTTTTTCTCCTTCCCCCAGCATCTCTCTGCTTTTCTTTATTTATGGCTCCCTGGAGTAACCTGAGAGACATAAACACTTCTATTTGTCAGCTCCATCCTTACAACCCAACTCAGTGAGTTGCCTCCACGATAAAGTACGGCCAGCATTTTCTGTTCCCTCTTAGCGTTAGTAACCTTACATATTTTATAAAATAAACCCTTCTCCCTTGATCTTTCATGATAAATCACTTTAACTAGGGGTATCCTCTCTCCCTCCTTTCCTTTTTCAGATGGGATATGTTGTTCAGAGGATCAGAGGTTTGTTTGTCAACCTTAAGAGGCCTGTTGTTGAGGTTGGCTCTTACAAATGGCCCCTTTGTGCCCCAGATGTGCTTTTAAAAAGAAAGCATGGCTTTTATAAACCTGACAGCATTCGGATGGGAGATATATCCAACAAGCGAGGGAATATTTCTTGGCTCCGTTCTTCTACCAAACCTGGTAGAACAATGCATCCTGTTCTTCCATTTAAAAAAAAAAATATTTCTTCCCCTTACGTTTTGATGCATCTTTCCCTTCAGCCTCTATTTGAGATGGGAGAGAAAAAGCAGCACAATGCAAAGTTTCAAAGCACTGTTATTTGTCTCTGAATTAGCTTGAAATGATAGACAGATAGGCAGAGAGAAGATGATAAAAGATAGATAGAGGATAGATAGATAGATAGAGAGAGAGAGAGATAGAGAGATAGATAGATAAAGATAGATAATGTAATAACAGAATAGCAGAGTGGGAAGCACCTTGGAGGTCTTCTAGTCCAGGCAGGAAATCCCTATACTATTTCAGACAAGTGACTGTCCAATCTCTTCTTGAAAACCTTGATTGTTGGAGCATCCACAGCTTCTGGAGGCAAGCCAGTGAATAATTATTCCACTGAATAATTGTTTGAACTGTCAGGAAATTCCTCCTTTGTTCTATATTGGTTTTCTCCTTGATTAATTTCCATCCATTTCTTCTTCTTCTGCCTTTTGGTGCTTTGAGAAGAATAGAATAGAATAGAATAGATGCAGATGTAAATATAGATATACTTACATATCTATCTATCTCTATATACACAGATTAGATATTTAGACATAGATGTAAATAAAGATAGATATATAAAGATAGATTATGGATATAGATTTGGATGGACAGATTTGGTACCCTTGAGTCAGTCTTGTGGCAACTGCCTGGCATAGTCCCTGCCTGCAGGCAAATTCTTAGAACTGTTTTGTCATTGCCTGCTTCCTAGGGCAGAGAGAGAGGGACTGGCAGAAGCCTGCTGATTTTATGCCTAAGGTAGGACTAGAAATCACTGCCTCCCAATTTCTACCCTTATGCCTTAACCATGACACCAAATTGGGTCTCAGCTGGATGGCGGAACTGTGTTTTTTATTTAACACTAAGGTTTGGAAAAACCAGACCGGTAGCATGGCTGGCTTGGGAATTCTGGGAGTTGAAATCCACCCATCTTAAAGTGGCAAGGTTGAGAAACATTGCTCTAGTCTTCATCTTGTGAATCATACTTCTCCATAAGTTTCACAGGCCAGATCCAAGTTTCAGAATACCCTGAATGAATGTAATGGATTCAATCATGTACGGTGGGATTCCCTTTGTGGTGGCACCCATGTATTTGAATGAGTAAAATCCCTTTGTTTCTTATTTTACTTCTCTGTCTTGCTACCTACCTCAGAGTGAAATTTTTTGATGACGAACTGGCTGAAATCAACCTTCTCCAACCTACAATTGGAATTGGAACTACAATCCCTGGAATTCCCAGTGTACATGGCTTTTGGCTAAGAATTCTAGGGATTTCAGTCCTAACATCTGGAGGGTGTCAGGAGAGAAAAACGGCTGTTTCTTCCTTTTTAAGAAACATTATGGGTTATTTCCTCTGGCTTCTAATGAAGGGGGAGAACAGATATTAAGACTCTTAAACACTGTTCAGTTTTTAATTTTGGATGCTGGACCACTCAAAGGCCCTTTTGGGGACCAAAAGGCACGTTATAAATACTTCAATGAGCAAATGGTTCTTGTAAGGTTTCTTAATAAATTATCTCGTGGACACAAGAGTACATACTCTCTCGCGCACAGACAAGCATTATCGTGGTGTTTTGTTTTTTCGTTTTGTCTTGTTGCAAGGGTCTGCTTGAAGAATCTTGATTTATTCAATTTTCCTTTTGTCATCCGCAAGATGCAGCCGACGTCGTATTGGGGGGGGAGAGACTTCCCCCCTCTCTCCCCCCGCATTCCATCTCTTTTTCTTTTTTCCCCTTTGCTTCTTGGTGAACAGATGGACTAAAAAATTTTTTTTAAAGGCTCTCACCGTTCTGTGTATATTTTACATACCACGCTGTGCAACATTCATAAGGCTCACGCTGGAATTACTGGTCCGAATATAATATGGGTTACCTAGAGGGAGAAGCAATCATCAAAAAGAGAATAGAAAGATGCTCAGTCCTCTGTGATTCAGAGTCTTGGCTCTCCGTATTAGAAATCTCTGACTTGGAAAAAAAAAAAAAGGGGGCTGTAATCCAACAGCTCAGAATTTAAGAAGGTAGATACAAATGGAGACGCTTTTCCCCCCACTCTGTCTATCCGTCCCAGTTGAATGACGCGATTAAAGTCTTCAAGAGTCTATTAAACTCTTGGAGGAGGGATGACCCGTGGTTAAAAGCACAGCCGCTTTGACAAATGTGTCTGAAAAAGTTCAGGGCCCTAAAAAGGCATAATTTCCATATTCTTATGTATCAATGGGAATCATGAAAATAACACAGAAAGACACAACATTCAATTTTCCTGATTTTTCTGGAGCTGGAGAAGGATGGCTATCTTCACAAATCTGAGGTGAAGCTTTTATCTATAGGTCCAGACTGTTTCTTTTTAAGCCAAAATATTGTTTGATTTGATCTCCGTTGCCTGATATTTTAAATTTTGTTTTATTTATTTATTTATTTATATTTTATTTTATTTATTTGTTATATTGATATATCGCCCATCTCACTATCAAGTGAGTCTGGGAGACTTTTCAACATTATAAAAACATAACATAAAACAGTAAGAATGCTAAAACGTTAATGTTGCTGCAGCAGTGAGATAAAAATGTAATAAATAGATAAAATAAAACATAAAATATGATAGCCTTCTCGTACCAGAATTTCCCAGATCCTGGGGAATGTCTGAACGGAATTATGGATTGGAGCTAATTATTTCCTTTTCATATTTCTTGGTTTATTTTTTTTATTTTTCATAAATATTAGTGATGTGGATAAACATGTAAATAAAACACAACGGTGAAAGCACCGTTGAAAATATATCTTTGTTGTTATAGATAGAGGCAAATCAAGATGCTTTTTGCTTCATTATTACTTTTATTTTGTGCCTTTTGTTTTACTATGTTGTTCTGCTATATAATCCTCTGCTTTATCGAAGCACCACCAAGAAGTTTCTCGATTCCACCATAGGCAGAGTTGTCTTGAGAAGTGGCTATTAAATTCATTAATAGTCTGAAAGAGTTTTGTGACCTCATGTCTGTGTCGGAGAAATTTCCCAGGGCTGTCGGCCACACCAGCTGAGATTTTTTGAAGTTTAGTACATCTGAGAGGCACCAAGTCTGATCGAATGAACTGTACAAACTCACCCATATGGTCATCAGCGGCTGAGCCCAGACTTGAGCGAAAATGAATTATTTCAGTCCATAACATGAAAGGGAAAAGAATCATAATAATAAAAAAAAAAGAATTAAGAAAGTAGTACTACTTCTTTTACTCCGTTTTTAAACTATCAGGTAAGAGTATGATAAAAATATATATATCAGGCGAGAGAATGATTAAAAAGAGAGGGAGGAATTTTTCAATCATTGAAGAATGATTTTCTACAGAAAGTCCTTGACTTACAACCATTTGTTCAGTGACCGTTCGAAGTTATGGCAGCACTGGAAAAAAGTGATTTATTACAAGTCCTCGTGTCAGCCCTGAAGCCATTTTGGGAGCATCTTCAGGGCTGCCACAGCAAGGGCAGTTGAAGCTGTGGTAACCTGAGTTGTGGGGGGAGATAGATAAATAAATTCCTAATAAATTCTTAATTCCTGATAAATTTGAGGAAACTCTAGGCCTCAGAGTTTCGATTGCTTTGAATTTGCTACTTGGAACCCTGACACTTCACACTTGACTCCTCTGGTCACCTGATCAAAATGTCTGCACTTGGCAACTGGCATGTACTTATGACTGTTGCAGCATCCGTTTGCGATCTTCCCAGATTTCAACCATTAAAGGCAACGGGGGTGGTGGTAGCTGGACTCGTTTAATGATCACTTAGCTGGACTCGTTTCATGATTAGCTTTAAAACTGCAGTGATTCACAACAACTGTAGTGATTCGCTTAACAATCATAGCAAAACAGGTGGTAAACCTGGCGCAACTCATTTAGTTTGCTTAGCAATGGAAACTCTGATCCCAATTACAGTCGTAAGGCGAGTAGTACCTGTATTCCTCCCGGCCTTGGCAGGCCACGCATGGATGATCCAGGCACAGAAGTGAATGCGGTTGATACGCCTTGAAGCAGAAAAGCTCATGATGCCGGTGTGGTATCCATCAGAGAGCAGAATTACCTCTGTATCATCAAGCCCAGTTTATTACGATCAGCATGACTGTGCAGACAGACGCACTATCACTTAGAAGGAAGCTTCCGTGTACGCGGTGGCACTTGGCTTTGACTGTAGGGAATCAACTTGTAAAACATGTTGAGCTCCAACAGCCTTTACATTTTAAATAGAAATCAAAACCACCTTGAGGGAAAAGAGAGGGAATATTACCATTTGCTTGTTTAGATTATTTTCTTAGCTTCTCCGGGTTTCTTATAGTCTGACTTTCCTTCAGGAGCTCAAGGTGATGGATAGAACGTTGTCCCTTCTCATTTTTCTTTTCTTTTCTTTTTCTTTTCCCCGGAAGAACCCTAACCTTGTGAAGGTAGGCTGAGCTCAGAGGGTTTTAAATAGGTTGAAATGCAGCCAAGGGCACTGCAAGACCAAAGGGAAGGAGAGAGAGGGACGGGACCAAAGCGCTCTGGGGCCGTGTTTCTCAGACCTGGCAACTTTAAGAGACATGACTTCAACTCCTAGAATTCCTTTAAGATGCACAAACTTTAACGACAAGAATTCCTTTAAGATGCATGGACTTCAACCACATGGAAATCCCCTTTGGTATTTTCTTGGAGTTGAAGTCTGTGCATCTTAATGTTGCCGAGGAAACACTGTCCTTAGGGGACTCTGTGGCTAAGGACGGATTAGAACCTGGATATTTCAATCCCCTAAAACTGTGATGAAGAAGTTACCTAGCCTGGTAACAAAATGTTTGGAAATCAACCCACAAACTTGAAGAACGAACCTTCACCCTCATCCTACACCTGAGAGACAGATATTCGCCGTTCTTTTAATTTGGCTCAGAACTTTTATCACTGAGTAAACCGCCCCCCCCACCCCCCCGGTTTTTGGGCTGGGAAATAAGACCTGGTCCCAAAGTTCTGTCGGGAACCACCACAAATGAAGGGAGATTGAATTTAGGACTCCCCACCCTCAGTCCCGGTCCTTCCCCATTGTACCACAGTGGCCTTTGGATCATGAAGGAGAGACTGGCCCAAGGCCTATTTAATTGATATCCTGCCTTTATTATTTTTATAAATACCTCAAGGTGGCAAACATATCTATTCACAGTCTCCTGCTAATTGGCACGATGTCAGCAAGACACCTTTCATATCTAAGGCAGGACTAGAACTCACAGCCTCCTGGGGATTGAACCAAAATCACTCAGCCAGTTTTTATACCTAAGGCAGGATTAGAGCTCACCATCTCCTAGTTTCTAACCTGGTGCCTTAACCACTAGATCAAACTGCCTTTAATTCCCAGCATTCCAACACCACCATGGCTAACCACACAATGCACCCCCAGCCTTAAGCTGACACTTTCCAAATACCCCAGAGGAAATGGCAAATGCGTTCAGATTCTTCAATTATCCCAAAGTCATTCAATTTGAAAACCTCATTATTACTGGATTTATTTGCCAGAGCAAAGATCTTTTAAATGTCTTCTAAGTCTTGGTGATTTGACAGTTAACATGATTCCTTCTCCTCTGAGGAGTTTTTTGAACTGTGCTTTTTTTTTTACATTATCCATCTAACGCACCACCGTTTGCAAAGCAAAACTGAGACAGGGTTTTTTGAAAAAGAAGGAATCCAGTGACACGAATATGTTTTTCCCCTTCTCTCCAACAGTGTCATTTCCTAGCCTTCATTCCCATAAACTTACACAATTCACGCGTGGAATGGGCCATTAAATCTTTATTACAAAGTAGGTGAAGGGAAAACATTAAAGTAAATTAATGTAAATGCTTTCCAATATTCCTGCCTTTTCCTTTTCCTTTTAAACAATGATTTATGTTCGCATGTAAGACCTGTGATTTAGACAGGAATTGGAGAATGGGAAATTTAGAAAGGGGCTTTTTTTGTGTGTTTTTAAAAAAATATTTTTATTGGAAGTTTTTTTGTCAAAGCAAATACAAACTAAACTCAGAGAAAGAGAAAGAATTAAAAGTACAGAGAAAAAAGAAACTAAGTTAAAGAAAAAAAACATATAAAAAGTGATTTTCAACCTTCATCACAATAAGTATAAACAAATTTGATCACTCTTCACGCTCGAAAAGGTTATAAACAAATACCTTTTCTTTCCATAACCCAACCCTTTTCGATAAGCAAATCCATAAATCATCAACAACTTTTCCATCCTGGTGACAACAAAAAAGTCTGTAAAGCAATTTTTTCAACCTTGGCTATTTGAAGATATGTATGTGTGTGTGTGTGTGTGTGTGTGTGTGTG
>BHFT01021596.1:0-38935 GCA_004320025.1 Laticauda laticaudata
AATATTTGAGAGGTTTCCACAGAGGGAAGGGAATCAAGTTATTTTCTAAAGCACCCAAAGGCCAGACAAGGAATAATGGATGGAAACTGAACAAGAGATTCAATCTGGAAATAAGGAGAAACTTTCTGACAGTGAGAACAATCAACCGATGGAAGAGCTTGCCCTCGGAAGTTGTGGGAGCGCCATCACTTGAGACTTTCAAGAAAAGATTGGACTGCCATTCATCAGAAATGGTATAGGATCTCCTGCTTGGGCAGCGGGTTGGACTAGATGACCTACAAGGTCCCTTCCAACTCTGATTATCTGTTATCTGCAGTTGATGCATTAGTAACCTGGTTGTTAAATGAATCTGGCTTCCCCATTGCTTGCCTGA
Source organism: Laticauda laticaudata (assembly GCA_004320025.1). Classification (NCBI taxonomy): domain Eukaryota; kingdom Metazoa; phylum Chordata; class Lepidosauria; order Squamata; family Elapidae; genus Laticauda; species Laticauda laticaudata. The sequence continues at coordinate 374 of BHFT01021596.1, forward strand.
AGGTTGCACAAGGGGATCACATGACCTGGAGACTGAGCAATGGTCCTAAATAGGAACCAATTGCCATGTCTCTGAATTTTGAATCACATGACCATGGGGATACTGCAAAGGTCGTAACTGTGAAAAACAGTCATAAGTCACCTTTTACAGTGCCATTGTAACTTTGGATAATCGCTAAATGAACTGTACCTGTACTAAAATGTTGCGATATTGCTGTTTGTTTCGTTGTTTTTAGAAAATAAATGCAGCATAAAAAAAAAAAACTGGGCGAAATTGGCAAATACTTTTGCCACTTTTCATTCTAGGCCAAAAGACAAGAAGTAATAGTACAGGTAATCCTCGACTTATGACAATTGAGCCCCAAATTTCTGTTGCTCAGTGAGACAGTTGTTAAGTGGCCTTTTACCCCATTTTACGACCTTTCTTGCCACAATTGTTAAACAAATCACAGCAGCTATTAAGTTAGTAACATGATTATTAAATGAATCTGGAATCAATGAATTCCATTGAATTTGCTTGTCAGTAGGTCACAAAAGAGCATCACATGGCCCCAGGACACTGCAACCATCATAAATATGAGTCATTGCCAAATGCCTGAATTATGATAACCTGACTGTGGGGATGCTACAACGGTCGTAAGTGTGAAAAACGGTCATAAGTCACTTTTTCAGTGCTGTTGTAACTTTGAATGGTCAATAAATGAAAGGTTGTAAGTCCAAGGACTACCTGTAGTTATTTTTTCACCATTTCTCCAAAGTGCTGCTGCTAGAAGGAACACAGCCGGTTCTTGCTTTCCTGGCATGGATGGGAAAGGAAAGAAATGGGGAATCCACCAATCTGGAGCCATGTTAACCATAGTCCAGACAGAACACTATAGTGAGCAATGTGGAAGAAAGAGTTGAAATCCAGAAAAAGATTTTTTTGAGGTGATTTTATTTCTAAACATTTTGTACATGGGAGGCTAATAGAAAAGTGGTTAAATACCATGAGTATTTGTGTGATTTGGCAGCTTTTGAGTGGAAAGTAGTGCTGCTTTCGGAAAAACATAAGCCAGTGAGAAACACAGCTTGCCGTTTTTCAGTTTCATATTTGAATTAAATCATGCTGCTCATCTTCAGCAGGAATTCTAGAAATTCTGTTCTGAAGTTGCTGATCTCCCTTCTTTGGTTTGGCTCCTTTTGGTTTTAAATTGTCCATCTACCAGACAAAATGGACAGGATAATGCCACCCAGGAAAATGAGGTGGGATTTTTTCCCCCATTCTTGATTTTTTTTTAAATTTCATGCACACTAAAAATAGGCATACAGTACAAAAATATTTAAAATGCTGCAGATGTCTTAGGATATTTTGTTGGTGTGATTATTTTAAGATTTGTGGACTACAGCTCCCAGAATTCCCCAACCAGCATGCTGTCTGGGATATTTTGGAAGTTGTAGTCTGCACTTGTTAAAGTCCTTATAGTTGAGAAACCTTGCTATGTAGTTTTATACTAATCTTCTGTAGGCCAGCCTGATCTCTCCACAGTCCTGTTATAGAAAATAATTATTTATTGGCCAAGGGTGATTAGATACACAAAGAATTTGTCTCTGGTGCAGTAGCTCTCAGTGCAAAGCAACAGAATAATACACACAAAGCAATAGAATCATCATCATCATCATCATCATCATAGTAATAATAGTAATAAGCGGCAGAGGAGTAAAAATAGATAATAGGAAAGATAAGTGAGGATACTACAGCCATACTACACAGGTATATTAGACAGCACTGTGAGAATTTGTGTCCAGCGGAAGAATTAGGAGCTCAACAGAAGAATTAAGCATTCGGCACCATGTATTGTCATATTACATGCATTGTTCTTTATACTTTTCGCTTCTCTCTTCTTCGTGACCCACCCACTCTTTCTTCACTTATCCTTTTTGCTGTTTCATTCTAATTCACCTTGTCTTTTACAACCAAATCATTACAGTATACATCTTTCATATTTTTATTTAATCTGCATGCTTCATTTTGAGCTCCACCTCTTATTGTTTTAGCTTCTTGTTTAGTTTTATTTCTTCTGATCCATCCAACACTCACTAGCAAATAGATTTGGCAGGCACAGATTTCTTTATAATACACCCAGCCATCCTTTTATATGTTAGCTTAAAACAATGACTCAACATCCCGACCCTGGACGACAGTCATTCAGCAAGTTGGACTATTTTCCCCAAAACTCATTCTTGGTTCTTCTGTTATCATAATTCACTGGAGCATAATACGAACTGTCAGCAACCCATGGCTTTCTACTTTCACATACACCTACAACAATTTAGATGACACAGATCTGTACTTTTGACATAACTGTGTTCTTTTCATTCATAAATAAACCTACCGATATGCCATATTATTTCATGTATGTATCCTTCAACTTGTCATGGGGAGAAAGGATACACGGAGTCCTTGAGTTACAACCGCAATTGAACTCAAAATTTATGTTGCTGAGCGAGACATTTGTCAAGTGAGTTTTGCCCTGTTTTATTACCCTTCGTGCCACAGTTGTTAAATTCCAAGTCACAATCTCCTATATGCCGTGGTCATCACCAGATGGGCCCACAGATATTATCGCTGATTGCAGCTTTGGTCAATAAAGACATTGATATAATATTTGCTAGGATAATTTATAATCCATAGATCTCTAGTTTAGAAACTACTTTGCAAATATTGCTTGCATGCCACCAAGTAAGAGATAGACTCGGTATATACCAACAGGCATTCAAGGAGGTGAAAAAAAATCTGTGAAAGAGCCAACCCCTACTTTTTTCAATATAGATTCTTCAAATTTCACTTGGCTTGGAATTTCAGGAGCTGCAGTCTCTGAAGAGCGTCAAGTTGGAAAAAGTTGGATTTTTTTTTAAACCCATCAAATCTGGAGGGAAATATGTGAACAAAAACACATTCAGCTTTGGACATCCAGGCTTCTGCCTTTCTGCATAGTAGAACTGCAATATCTGTGATCTACAGTGCAACTGCTGCTTTACACTGAGCTCAGAAAGCAAAGGGAAAAATAAAAAATAAAAACCCAAACTGAAGCCAAGTCATTTTTTGCTCTGGGCACGTGGCTTCAGTTCCAAAACCACTCAACAGCCTCGCTAGAAAACTGCGGCTCTCCACCAACTATCTGAGGTTTACTGATACAACTGTTATGTTAATAACAAGTTTTTAAAAAGACAAACCACTGAAAGTAATGCACCAGCCCTGCCAGTGTGTGGCCCAACTGAATCGCAAACCGTAGGCAACATCAGGTTTCTGAACCTTGAGAAAAAGGCCAAGCCTGGGAGCACAGGAAGGACACTGTACTCACCCTGTGAACTACATGTTGTATCCCAAAGCTCTGTTAGTTTAGTAACCCTCCTTTTTCTTGTACTTGTTAAAGAATGACTGAAGCCCTAGCTGACACCAACACAATAATTTCCTCCATTGTCCCATGACGATGTGCTTCTAGCTGCATGGCCAACAGGCACTACTGATCCCATGGGGATGAACAGACGTTTCTGTGATAAATCATGCTAGTACACGAAGAGAGAGAAATAAAAAACATGTGCAAAGTTGCTGATAGAAATTGTTAGGGTCTGCTCCCTTGTTACAGGAAGTCCTCATTTTATAACCAGAACGGAGTCTGGCCATGATGGCCCTTAAGTTGTAATGGCCGTAAAGCAAGTCATCACGTGACTGGATCTTCTTGAATGATCTTTTTTGTGACGGTCATTAAGCGAATGCCCATTGTTTTCACTATGGACCTCTTTTGTTTTTTTGTTTTTGCAGGAAATTCCAGTTTCCAGCAAAACTGTGGGTCATGTGACCATGGGGCCCTGCAAATGCAAACCAGTTGCTGAGGCCTCAAAATTTGGCCATGTCCTGTTCTAGTCCACAAGCACATACACGCCAGACAGAGTTAGATGTGTTTATCAGGTAGGGGTGGGATACGACAGGTTTAACTACCGGTTCGGGATTTACGAGCTTCCCTGCACGCTGTGAGCCGTGGGCCTGTAAATCATCATCAGTATGCTGCATGCAGAGAAGCAGCCTTTGAAACAGCCCTCTTTTCCTGCTTTTTTAACTGCAGCTGTGCCTTGTTCGGCAGTTGAAGTTGAAAAATCAGGAAATAAAGATCAGGTAAGAGCCCAGGTGGGTGGGTGGGCAAAAACATCAGCAGACATAAGAACCAGTTCTATGTCTGCTGCACTTCAGAGCTACCAGTTCTACAGAGGTGGACAGAACTGGTAGAAACCCACCCCTGTTATCTGTACAACAAGCCCCAGTCATTCCTCTGGCCCCACCATGCTTCTAAAACATCCTTAGAGCTCACTCAAGGCAGCTAGGCAAAGTTCCCTCAAAGTTCTCAGGCCAACCGTAGCAAAGTTCAAAAACCCCATGCAAGGCCAGGTGCCATTCCTTCTGCTCCAAGGGTGGTAAGGAAGGGGGAGGGAAGCCAAGGCAGCAAGGCTACAGGCAGCATGACAGCCGGGCAAGACAAAGGCACAACAAAGGACAAAGGCTTGACGAAGACAACAGCACAGGATTCAAGACACGACAAAGCAGGACGAGGCCTTCAGGGCACACACAGCAAGCTGGATTTCAGATGGTTGTCTCTAACACTGACCAAGTTTTAATGCCTGCTTAAATAGGCGCCGCCGAGTGTGCCTCATTGAGAAGGGCAAGGCTGCCTCCTCACGAGCAGCCTCGCTGATCTCCACTGCACCTCTCACTGCGCCTCTCCCTGTGCCTGGCAGAGGCATACTTGCCAACTCTACCGCTTTGGGCGGTAGACTACCGTTTTTTAGAGGTTTTGACCGGCTACCGATTTTCTCTTCTGATCTACCGATTTTGTAGCAAACCTACCATAAAATGAAATGGAAGTCATATTTTCCCTTCATTGTGCGTTGATTCCCTAAAATAAGCTAGTAATTAGAATACTAATAATAATTTCAAGGAACTCGTTCCTCAAAAACGCCGTATTCAGCCTTCTAATATGCACACAAGTCATGTATGCACACTGCAGTGGCGCACCAGTCTCTATCATATCTACGTGCGTGCAAGACTTACTGTACACGTGTACGTGTAGCTCATAGAGATATATACACCCCCCTCCCACACCCTTCCCCCCTCGCGCGCAAGCGTGCTCGGGCTTGGTCGCTTCGCTCCCTCGCAAAATCTACCTCTTCAAGATTTCAAAATGTTAGCAAGTATGCAGAGGCACCAATTTCTCCTTGTCCACATTGGTTGCAGCTACGTCTCCTCCTCAGTCTGCACAGCCAGCTATTCATCTGATGGCTCAGATGCCTCCTGAGCTGTTTCACCTTGAACATCTCTCTCGACCATTCCCAACTCTTTCTCCCCTGAGTTGCCCACTAAAGCCAGCCCAGGTTCTGAGTCAGTAGTGGGATCCTACCTGCTCCACTACTGTTTGGTCATCGCGCACACATGGGCGAGCTCCTAATGCGCATGCACTAACATGTGCGCCCAGCTTTCCCCACACCAGCTGAGGCCTGCAGCGCCAATCAGCTGAGAGGATAAAGAAGAGAAAAATGCAGGCATAGGTGGGAGGGCCGATCTTGCACTTTTCTTTATCCTCTCAGCTGATTGTGGAGGCTTTTTTCCTCTCCTCTTAGCAGATCCTTGGAGGCTTTTTTTTTGAACCAGCGGTTCAGGCGAACTGATCCAAACCGGTAGCATATCACCACTGCCCTGAGTCCTCGACATTGCTCCTCTCGGATGGCCCTGAAGGTGGCTCTTCCTCCTCATCTGAGCCCACATCCGAGGACGCCATCACAGATTATGTGACTGGGCAGGGTAATATCAGAACTCTGAATGTTCCAGAAGGTTTTAAGTAGGGTTTTTACTTTTGGCAGGGTATATGTTTCATCATAGTTTTACTAAGTGACTGGTCATAAGTTGAGGACTTCCCATATTCTGCCAGCAAGAACCATCAATTTCTTATAGTTATATGGCTGAGCAGGAGCAGGCAACTATGGCAACTTTTACAATCTGTGGACTTCAACTCCCAGAATTCCTGAGTGCTGGCTTCTGGGAGTTGGAGTCCACAGGTTGCCTACCCCTACTCTAAGGGCAAACTCTTCTTATTTTATTTGCCTTTGCCCCAAATCTGTTGAATCAATTCATCCTCTGCAGAAACCCTCCCCCTTCATCCAGGGAAGGGCTAAATACAGGGCAGGGGCCTGATAAACCTCTTGACTCAGTTGTTAATTAGAGCAAAGTTCTGTGCAAGATGATTCACTAATATGTTAAGTGAGACTCCCAGGGAAACTCATACATAAGGTAATTGCAACTTTAATTTCTTTTTCAACGTTAACTTTTGCTACTCGAAACTGTATTGCATCCAATCTAAGGGCAAAATATTATTTCTCATATTTAGAGACTGCTCATCTCCCCATAGAGCAATTGAGTATACAAATAGACATAAAAACATAAAACTATATATAAATATTAAAACAAAAACAGTGAAAACAAGAGTAAAGTTTCAGATTTTAGAAAAGCAGGGGAGAAGCACCAGGTAATATCTAGCAACACTGATGTGTGCTTCTCAAAAATATGCTGTATGTGCTTATAATTCTAGGTTCTCATCCCTGGAGAGACTGTTTAAATAATAACATTTAGATTTTTAAAGAGAATTCTGAATCAAATGGTCTCTTTTTCCTTCTCAGCTTGCACAAGGAAGAGGTCTCTTCACCCACAGGTGAGAACATTTTCAGCATGAATGAAGTCATTTGATAATTAGAAACTTTTTCAAACTACCAATGGATAAATTTTCATGATTCCCACAGATGTAAATTGGGTTATGATCAGTCGTTGGATTCAAAACTTTTTACTACCTGTTCTGTGAGCATGGTTTGGTGGGCTTGGCTTGGCTTGATGAGTGTGGCTTAGTGGGCATTGCAGGGGACGGATACTCTAAAATCTTCATTGCCAACCCACTCCAGGGGAAGGTTACTGCAAAATCCCCATTCCCTCCCCACTCCTGGGGGAAAATTACTGCAAAATCCCATTCCCTCCTACCCCACTAACCTGCTTTTCAGCTCCTGTGCAGGTCAATAAAAGAAGACCCAGCCAATCAGCTGGGTCTCAGGAGGTAGATAATAGATGGGGGCAGAGCCAGTTAGAAGTATTCTCCGAACTACTCAAAATTTCTGCAACCGGTTCTCCAGAACTGCTCAGAACATGCTTCCTCAGAATACCACCTCTGGATGTCCCAATTATACAATCAATCACTTCTGATATGTTGCAATACCCATTCTGAATTATTTCTCATAAAACTATATAGAAGGCCTGGGGCTCTTTCTGTGTCCTCCAGAACCACTATCTGCTGAATAAATATCAGGTATGAACAAACAGAACCATACATGTAGAATTCAAACTAGCTACTTGATTTCCCAAATGTGTTTTTTTAAAGGGACTTTATTTTTCCTTGAAGATGTTTCACTTCTCATCCAAGAAGCTTCTTCAGTTCTGAACTTAAGAGGTTTCTTGGATGAAAACTGAAGAAGTTCCTTGGATGAGAAGTGAAACATCTTCAAGAAAAAACAAAGAAAGTCCAGTTGCCTTATGAAAAAACACCTTTGGGACAATCATGGTTGAATCTCCATATACATCTCCATCTTATCTCCTTCGTTGTTCTCTGCCTATAGTGCAGGAATCTCCCCAGACTGGCAGCTTTTGCCTGCGAAAGACTAAATACAGTTCAAAGGCATTCAGCAAAGGGGGTGCTTCAGATCTTTCTTTCTTGTATTTATCTTGGGAGCTCATGCTAATTGCCCACTTGAGTCTTCCTCCTGACTGGGACAGTTGCTCTCCAATGGTAGATCAGTCTTCTCTAATCTCATCCCTCCTAATAGATCTGCTTGGGATTTATGAGAACAGTTCCTGATTAAAGTTGGCTGGTTTGCTTTGCTTTCCAAGCCACAATTTTGACTGTTCAAAAGATCAGCAGAAAATATTTTCCAGACACTTTTCTTTACATTAAAACGATTTGTTTTTAACAAATGTTAAGGAGCAAAGTCTCGGCCAGAAGGAGGCTTTCTGGCAGAGACCAAAGTTGGCAATCTTTTCTTTTCCATTCGTTTTCTAGAGCTGCTTTCTACTCTGCCAAAATACTTGCAAATTATACAGCAGGTTCCTCCCCTTGTACAAACCAACAGAAATATCCCAGATCTATTCCAACTCACTGCTCAGTTTCCAAAATATGTGAGTAGGCTCCCACTTGCTAAGCCAGCCTGAACAGAGAAGAGTAGGCTATTAGTCTCCAAACATCTTATAAACTTGGCTGAATGAGCAACCTTCTTCTCTTATCACAAATGTTGTTGGGTTCTTTTTTCTTTTTTTTTCACAGAAGAGGAAAATACTTTGTGTACCTTTTGATTTGGATGGCATGTTTTCTTCTGCCAGCTACATTCCTGGCATTATCAGGTGAACTCCAACCAAACACATGATATATGTTTTTTTTTTAAATTGAATTGAATACTATATTTGGCCAAGTGTGATTAGATACACAAGGAATCCCAGGAGGGGAGTAACAAAGATATTAAGAAAAATAAATATTAATATTACAACCGTACTATGTGGGTAAATACACAGAAATATTAGATAGCTCTGTGAGAATTAGGTGTTCAGCAGAATGATGGCACAAGGGAAAAAACTCTCCCTGTGTATACTTATTTTGGTCTGCAATGCCCTGTAAACGCAATCCGAGGGGAGGAGTTGAAACAGTTTATGTTAGATTGTGGGCTGATTGAAGAGACAGAGTTTGATCTTCAAGCTCTTTATTGTAACAGCAAAAACCCAGCAATAGTCTGTCTGACAACTTGCCCTTTTATAGGGAGCTGTCAGATGGCTTAACCAATCAGAATAAACTATTTTTCCCGCCTTGATGGCAGACCAGAGTAAAGCCTTGGTTCCTCAGCTTCACTCCTTCGTTTGATATTCAAGAGTTTATTTATGTCCAGGGTGAGGGGTTTGCAGATATGTTCTCAGCCCTCCTTCTGATCTACGCGCCCAAATTTAAGGCCAAGCTGGAGATAGCTTGCCTGAGCCTGAACTTAGAAAGGCAAACACCTGTAGTTCAGCCTTCAATTGAAAGAATTTCCACACAGCAGGGAAGGATCTGCTACAAGAGAATATTTGTAGCTCGGGGTTACAATATTTGTAACTGTGCGGTCCTTGGTGCTCTCTTTCGTGATGTTACCTAGTTTTGCAGAAAGGTCTGCAAAAAAATCATCAAGCTCAGTGAGCACCAAGGACCCCACAGTGAAGCATTTGGCATCCCCTGAAGCTTGACAAATTTCAGCTAGGCCGAGACCTCAGGGCTCAGTAGCTGAAAGATATGAAGCAGCTTTGTAGGCGTTAACTACCAGCATTAGAATCATAACAACAAGCAGGCCTGCCAGATTCCAGTTGTAAAAACCGAAGCCAACGAAAGCAAGACAGAATTCACTCTGTAATGTTAAAATAATCATCAAGCAGCAAAGCAAATATTATGTCCATTAACTCTGGATAAAATATGCCCCGCCATGTCCCTCTCTCTCCCAGCATAGCAAAAAGAATTATTTTGCATCTCGAGGTTTGCCATTCCAGTCTTCTCATAGAATTGCCACATGGAGGCTTCAAATACTATGCACCGAAAGCAGAAAATGCAGGCTCTTCAAAGCATCCATGAAAGAGGAGCCCTTGTGTTTCAAGTCCAGGCCAAGTATTTATCCAGCTGGCACCGTTCAGCGCAGTGTATACATGCCAAAACTGTGCTTGCGGTCGCCATTGTGTATAAAAATACTGCCGCCTGCTCCCGTGCCTCTGTCTCCAATAGAACCCTCTGTAATTCTCTTTCCAAATAAAAGGCAACCTATTTCTGGTGGTTTTCTGAGGCTTCCTGAGTTGTAATGAGGCAAAATTCTGAAACGCTAAAATTGGCCTCTTCCATCCCCATTCTCAAACCAGTACAACCTTCTAGCCTGCTCCGTTCTGAGGCTCACTAACCTGGTTACTCTATTAGCCTGAAACAAAACCACCCTGGTTGCAGAAAGGCCCTTGGGGCTACTCCTTCTGGGGGGCAAGAGGATTGATGAACCCTGTTCTTCACCCATCTCCAGAACAGGGGAAATCAGGTGTTGGTTGGTTTGTTGAAAAATGTGAAGGACTCCCAGTTCATTGGAAGCTTAAATTAATTGATTTGAACTGGCCTGTTTTCTGGCATGGCTGTGAAATTGTAGGTATGTGCTTTGATGTATTTGGAAAATGCAGGATGGAAAGCACTTCTTTCATCACAACACAGCCAGTATTTGTCCATGACATGGATTGGTACCTAGCCAGCTTTTTCCAAGGCAGCTCTTTGAAGAAAAAAAAAAAAAAGCTAATCTGTATATAACTTTCCATTTTGCATTTTGCATGGGGGCCTCCTTTCCTGCAGGAATTTTGCCAGGGGAATGTTTTTAACTCAACATCATACCTTTCCTATCCCCTTGTTTGAACAGTATTTTGTTGTGTTAAAGGTGGGAGGGGAGCTCAAAAGCACATCTTATCAAAGAATTTATTCAATTCAGTTTTAGAGAATCAAGGTTAAAAACAGAGTTATGACAGTGGGTCTCTCCTGTGGATTATCATCTTGTCTGGGAGAGAGTCAGAGATTTACAATACCTGCTTTATAAAGAGTCAGAAAATGGCAGCATTACCAATCCGATTACATTAGAGAGGCAGAGAGAAATAAATTATGTAGCCTAACCTTGTTCAATGGGATTTCAAATCCCTTTTAAGCCGGGCTACTTTGCCATTGTCTAGGTAGTGCTTGACTTATGATCACAGTTGTGCCTAAAATTTCTGTGGCCAAGTCAGACATTTGTTAAGTGAGTTTTGCCTCATTTCACGACCTTTCTTGCCACAGTTGTTAAGTGAATCACTGCAGTTCTTAAGTTAGTAACATGGCTGTTAAGTTATTTTTGGCTTCCCCATTGATTTAGCACGTCAGAAGGTTGGAAAAGATGATCACATGGACCCAAGGATACAGCAACTGTCCTAAATATGAGTCAGTTTCCAGGTATCTGAATGTTGAACAGATGACCATGGGGATCTGAAATGGTCATAAGAGTCAAAATCAGTGATAAGTCATTTTTTTCAGATCATTACGTGTGAATGATCTGTCAGGGTTCTGGCAGATGCCCTAATTAAACATGAGCCTTGAGCCAAGTCTCAAAAGAAATCCAGTCATTTATTAGGAACAACATATTGGCACATACCCAAATGAAGTCAGTTCTGCCTGACGTAATTTATGGCTCACCTATGACCCTGTTTCTCCCCTCCCCCTAAGGGTGTATCACATTCTCCAACGGATCACTTTCACGGGCTGTAGAGATCACACCTCTCTAGCTGATCCCGGTAGCCTGGGACACAGCCTTGAAGAAGGTATGCGTGGAATGTGCTTCTGGTTGTGGCTGCTGTGCTGCTCCATCAGTTTTCCCCATTCCTGCCTATGGCAACTTGAGAGCAGGTCAGGAATGCTTTATGAGTTGACATGATTACTGAAGGCACTGTTGTAAATTGAGGACTATCTGTATTCTCAGTGGCACTCTATGGAAGAAAAAGTTGGACTTTAAAGAAGTAGGACAGGAAGAATATTGATGCCTTTGAAGTTTGGTATTGGAGAAATCTCCTGAGAATACCATGGACAGACAAGAAAACAAATGGATTTGTCATCAAACAAAATTCACTTGAGTTCTCACTTGAGCCATAGATGAACAGGTATCCTTCAGATACTATTATGTGAAGGCCTAACTCTCTGGAAAAGGCTCCAATGTTGGGAAAAGTGGAAGAAAGGAAGGATAAGGGATCTGGAAGTTAAACTGTCTGATGAACAGTTAAGGGAACTACCGGTAGGCATGTTTAGTGGAATGAAAAAAGGACAAGGGATAACATGATAGCTATCTTCCAGTACTTGAGGGGCAGAGGTGGTATTCAGCAGGTTCTGATCAGTTCTGGAGAATCGGTAGCAGAAATTTTGAGTAGTTTGGAGAATTGACAAATACAACCTCTGACTGGCCCTGCCCCCATCTATTCTCTGCTTCCTGAATCCCAGATGATTGGCTGGGTCTTCTTTTGTTGCCCTGCACAGGAAAATGGAGCTGGAAAGCAGGTTAGTGGAATTGGGAGAGAATGGAGATTTTACAGTATCTTTCACCTGGACTGTGATGGGAAAGGAGATTTTGCAATATCCTTCCCCCACCACGCCCACCAAGCCACTGTCACGAACACACACACCCAGAACCGGTAGTAAAAAAAATTTGAATCCCACCACTGTTGAGGGGCTGTCACAGAGAAGAAGGGGTTCTCCAAAGCTCCTGAGGGCAGGATAAGAAATAACTGAGGTAAGCTCATTAAAGAGAAACCTGACCTGGAACTAAGGAGAAATGTCCTGAGTCCTGGTAGTGAGAACAATTAATCAATGGGTTTGCTTGCCTCCTGAAATTGTGGAGGTTTTCAAGGAGAGATTGGACACCCATTTGTAAGAAAGATATAAGGTCTAATTGAGCAGGGGGACTTGAAGGCCTCCAAGGTCCCTTCTGACTCTATGATTCTAGGAAAGAGAAGAGGAGGATGACCAGTTGCAAGGTCGATGGACTCAGTTACAGTGGTGATGAGTGCACCATTAGAAAACATGAAAGAACAGGTTAGGGGAGAAAATCTATGTTATTGCTAGGAGTCAAGGATGGCTTGATAGCACAAATCAATCTACCAATCTGCTATTTTTAGAGTTGCTGTCCCAACAACTGTAATTCTAGGTGGTGTAAATGCTAGGTGGGGAAAGCTGATCCTAAACAATGAATTGGAAATTCATCCATGCAAAATCCCAACATGCAAGATTTTAATCCATCACGAACACAAGAGAGGTTATTTTACTTCTCTGATTGGGACAAATGTTATCGCTGTACAGATTTTAAAAAGGAACCCATTTGCAGCATGTCAGAATCCTTTGCCAAACCTTGCTTCTCTCTGTGCTATACATTTCAAACAGCTTTATTCTCATGATTTAGTCACAGAGTTTTTCCTCTGGTTTTATGATTCTAAAACATAAATACTTGTTGTCAGTAACCATTGATCTAAAATAGATTATGCCTTACAAAACAGCAACTGTGTATGGCATGAAGCATTCTTGGCGTTCTGTTCTCTGGCTTCCAGATTTAATTCCACCAACAGTGGATGTTTGCTTCTCACAACAGATCTTACAGATTTTGTTCAAAGCCCATATAGCACTATATTGCAGTAGTTTGGCTTGGGCTCACTAATATTTATCCAATTATGATTTATAAACCACAATTAAGCAACTAAAGGCTTAGCACAATATGTGAAACTAGTTTCAGTATGCAAAAATAGACATTGGGAGATTGCAAGGACTGGGATGGGAACCCCAAAATAAAGACTGCTGGAGGTTCAACAGGGACTAGCAGTTTGGATTCTACTGAAGGGGCAATGTTAACAGCTTCTTCTGTATAGTGATTATAAGCACTAGGAAGCTGCTTTATTGGTCCAAATGATTGACAAAGAGAGACTCATGGTCAAATTCCCACTGAGCTAACTGGGTGTCTTTGAACCAATCACTATTTCCTACCCTTGTTTACCTCCCAAGCTTATTAAAGGAAAGAAAAATTCCAAAGGGGAAAGAGAATTACATATCATATCTTCACCTCATGGAAGAAAGGTGGGATGAATAACTCAATAGAACGCTTGTCACTTGTTTGGGGCACTCTGAATATTGTATATTTAAATGGAGTCAAAATACGGAAGCTGAGGGGATGAGGAACACTGTCATTTCCTCAAAAGCCACCTTTCGAAAACGTGAAGGGGGGAAAAACAAGCAAGCCCCCTTCACCGCCATCACAAAGACAGCCTTCATAAACGCAAGGCCTGAGCTTGGACAGCAAAGGGCCTATTGAAGCAGGAGCCTTGGCTTCTGGTATTGCTGCAGAGGGGGTCCTCACTGGAGAAGCCACGGCCTCCTCGGCACCCGGCGTCCTGGCTGCCTGCCATCTGAGGCTTTCAAAGGATTTCTGTCAGGTCTTGAGCACTTGCCAAGGTTTTTTTTTTTTTTTCCCCCNTGCCAAGGTTTTTTTTTTTTTTCCCCCTCACCGTGTGTGTTGTTGTAGTACTCCAGATTTTGTGTGCCAGGACCGCGTGTTAGCAGGAAGCAGAGCCAAGCGGGCTTCCTGAACGCCTGGGAGAGGAAACGCTGCCATCAGCAGGGGAGGCTGTGGTTAAAAATAACTTGGGTATATAAAGATTGCAGAGGTTCCCCTCACATTCGCTGGTGCGGCTGCCTTTGACTTACATGTGCAACGCGGGCTCTGGGCACGAACCGCCAAAGCGCAGATGCCTCCAAATGGGAGAAGCCAATTGGCTGGGGATGCCTGAAGGAGGAAAAGGCCAGTCAGGGGTGCAGTTGCCTTACACCCACAGTGCTTTAACACATCCCCAGACAGCAAGGGATCCTCCCCCATTTCCTTTTCCTAAATTATTCTGCTTTTAGCAGCCACAAGGTGTGAATTGTTCAAAAGGGTCATTTTCTCAGCTCCGCTCCCTCTGTAGCATCACTTTCTTTTCTCCTTCAACTCCCGCCCCCAGATTATCTTGTCATAAATGGAGACAGCCCATTTTGTAAGCTGCCCAGTAGTGTGGTGAGTGGCATATCTGGTTTGATATATAATAAATAAAATGAACTTTAAAAATTTCTGCCAGGGTCATCAAGCCCTACATTGGGTCTAGTTATTTAAGGGACCCCTTTTGTCTCCCATAACATCTGCCTGGCCAATCCAATCTGGTAGGATTGGCATGTTCTAGGTTCCTTCAATTAAATAATGCCATCTGACAGAAAAGTATATTTGTAGCTTAGGGTTGAACTGTGGGTCCTTGGCACTCTCTGAGCTTGGTTGTTTTCTTTCAGGAGTTTCATTACCAATCTAGGTAACATCATCAGTGCCCCATAATGGGGCTAGGTTACATCATCACTGCAGCATAATTCCATCTATTGGGACCCTAAAAGTTTACTTTCTCTGTAGAAATGCCTGTCCTCTAGAATGAGGTTCCATTTGAGACCTGTATTTTGAAGGAGCCTTCAAAGGCCTGGTTCTCCTTTTCCCATTTGATGAATAAAGTCCTCTTGGACTGGGTGCATCATTTATCCTTCGTTCTTGTTCCATTTTTGTCACCCTTGATCTTTTGTTCCTGTAATTTTTTTTTCTTGCTTTCATGTTTTAACTGGTGAATTGCTCAGAGGAATGGGAAATTGAGCAACATTAACAGAGGGATACAATCGAGATCAAGTGAGGTACTAATACCACTCTATAAAGCCTTAGGAAGACCACACCTAGAGTACTGCATCCAGTTTTGTTCACCACATTATAAAAAAGAGGTTGAGACTCTAGAAAGAGTGCAGAGAAGAGCAACCAGGATGATTAGGGGACTGGAGACTAAAACATACGAAGAACAGTTACAGAAACTGGGCTTGGCTAGTCTAGTGAAGAGAAGGACCAGGGGACACATGATAGCGGTCTTCCAATATTTGAGGGGCTGCCAGAGGGAGGAAGGGCTCAAGCTATTTTCTAAAGCGCCCAAAGGCCAGACAAGGAATAATGGATGGAAACTGAACAAGGAGAGATTTAACCTGGAAATAAGGATAAACTTTCTGACAGTGAGAATAATCAACCCGTGGAACAGCTTTGCCCTCAGAAGTTGTGGAAGCACCATCACTTGAGGCTTTCAAGAAGAGATGGGACTCCCATCTGTCAGAAATGGTGTGGGGTCTCTTGCTTGGGCAGGGGGTTGGAGTAGATAACCTACAAGGTCCCTTCCAACTCTGATTATCTGTTATCTGTTAACATACAATATAAAGAAATAAATGAATGGGAAATGAATTTCATTTTAGTTTTGGTATACCCTCCATTTTGTCTGGATTTTCCATTTTGGGGGGTGTGACCCCTGCCCCCCATTGAAATGCCACCTACAACATTCAACCTGATAAATGCCATGCATCCCCACAATTAAAACGCAGGAGCGTTAGCTTATTGGCAAGACCTAACCCTAAACTCTTCTGTGTGGGAATCTCTCACTCAAACCAGACTTGCTTTCCAGAATTAGTTTTTAATTGCTGCAACAGATTAAGAAATACGAGTCTGCCCTTGAGCATTTATGAAGTAGACTTCCGAGATAACCTGTCATCTCTTTCTGAAGGAGGTCAAGACAATAGGATTTGCATTTGCATATGAGGTCATAAATCATCTGTCGGGCAGACGTGGCTTCCAAAGGGAGAGAGAGCTCTTTTCGTGAGACCCATTGGCATCTTCCTTTTGCAAGCAATGCTGCCTCTGATTCACACTTCCATGAATTCAGCCTAGGAATGTGGCAGCCGAGCAGGTGCTGCAATTCAAAAGCCACTCATTTCTGACTCAGCTTTGAGTGTGACACAGGCCCTGCATGACTGGAGGTTATCTGGGGGAGGGCCAGGACTTTAACCCTTCTCTCTTTGGCAGCATTTGACCATCAGAGCAAGTAGAAACCTTGAGTCTCCAGCCAATTCTTTCTCTGTCCATCCTTCTAGAACAGGGGTCTCCAACCTTGGCAACTTTACAACTTGTGGACTTCAACTCCCAGAGTTCCTCAGCCAGAAGTCCACAAGTCGTAAAGTTGCCAAGGTTGGAGACCCCTGTTCTAGAATACATCTGGGGCATTTTATGGCCCTCTCTCTCCCAGGCCACATCCAGCCCTATGGATATCCCTTGTCTGACCCACCTGGATCAGAATGGGGTAATTCTCCACAGCCAATCCATCACAGCCAATTCACCACGGTCAACTTGCCATGGCCAGCTCGCCATGGAAGAGCTCGCTGTGGGACAATTCAACAATTCAATTTAAATATTTAAAATAATTTAAAAAAATGTTTTAACTTTTGTCATTCACATTTTATTTTGTCCTGCCTTTGGCATCCTTTCATTCATTCATGTATATTTCTGTGATAGTAGTGCAACCAGAGGTGGTATTCAGCAGGTTCTTACCAGTTATGGAGAACCGGTAGCAGAAATTTTGAGTAGTTCAGAGAACTGGCAAATCCCACCTTTGACTGCCCCTGCCCCCATCTATGCCTCCTGAGTCCCAGCTGATCGGCTGGGTCTTCTTTTGTTGCCCTGCATAGGAGAACAGAGCTGGAAAGCAGGTTNCCCATCTATGCCTCCTGAGTCCCAGCTGATCGGCTGGGTCTTCTTTTGTTGCCCTGCATAGGAGAACAGAGCTGGAAAGCAGGTTAGTGAGGTGGGGAGGGAATGGAGATTTTACAATATCCCTCCCCTGCCACGCTCACCAAGCCATGCCCACAGAACCGGTAGTAAAATTTTTTGAATCCCATCAGTGAGTGTAACTTTTGTCTCATGCCAAGTTTTCCCGTGGCAAGTTGGCCATGGTGAGTTGTCCTGCAGTGAGTTGGCCAGAGTAAGTTGATCGTGCTGAGTTGGCTGCCACAAGTTGGCTGTGGGGAGTTGTCGTAGACCCCACATGGATTGCTTTTATTTTTTAACTAAATTGGTTTCTCTGCCCCCCTTCCCCCTCCCCCTCCCCCACAATTTCCCCTTAAGTTTTCCTGGATTTGGGAATTCCTTGGACTGTCAGAACAATTAATCAATGGAATGGTTTGCGTTCAGAAGTTGTGGGTTTGTGGTTGCATGCCTACCCACCTTCACAGTCCTCCGCAACAGGCGTAGTTGTTTATGTGGTCCCTTGGGAAAATTAATTGCCCACCTCTGGTCCCGAGTATTGAAGAAAGAGGTTGGATGGTCAACACAGATGGGGTTGCCCCAGAGCAAGAAGGAGTCATAATTGTTTCTGAAAGGACGAAAAACATTATCCTACACCCTCCCCCAGACCCTATGAAGACAACCCTCTCCATCTTTTCTTGCTACAAATCAGAAGTAGTGTTTTCCAAGAAGTCAACTCAAGGGATGGATGTCCTCTGTTTTGTCTGCTCTTCTTCATTTCACAACAGGCAAACCTTCCACTCAAATTGGCTACTGTACTTCCAGCCACAGGCCACTGCCTTCCATGGTCAAGTTTTCCTGGATTTGGGAATTCCTTGGACTGTCAGAACAATTAATCAGTGGAATGGCTTGCGTTCAGAAGTTGTGGGTGCTCCATCACTGGAGGTGTTTATGAAGAGACTGGACAGCCATTTGTCTAGAATGGTATGTAGAATATCCTGCTTGAGCAAGGCTGGACTAGAAGGCCTCCAAGGTCCCTTCCAAATTTTTTATTCTGTTTTTCTGCTGATATACCTAGGGTTTCTTTGTCCTCCTTAACAATTCAGTAACTACTGGGATCCCCTTTCTTGACCAGTTAAAAGCGGGGTTTTTTTTCTTTCTTTTATAAGTTAATGGAATGGTGAACTTTCCTCCTTTTTTTTTTTAACTAGGTGACACTGAGAAGAGTTCTGGTCAGTTTTCCTCTTCTGCCCCAAATGATGGGAAGACAGATGCAACTCATGGGCCAGTGATTGGTGTGTGTGTGTGTGTGTGTGTTATTCTTTCTCAGTCCAACTTATCATATGGAACAATTTTAGTAGAGTCAAAATTAGGGGAGACTTTTCATATATCATCTTGAGCCTCCAGAGCAGGCCTGCAGAACAGATGACCTTCAGGTCTTGTGTGATCTACCAAGTAACTTTTATGGCCTGCTGGAGTTTTTAAAAAAGTAATAAATTGAGCTCCACTACTGCTGAGCTCCACCAAGCCCTATTGCTTTTCAGTGCCATTGTAACATTGAATGGCCATTAGATACATGATTGTAAGTCAAGGAGTATTTTTAATGTCACTGCTCTACTAGCTGTCTAACTAATAGCTGATCTGCACTCTGGGTATTTCTTTGTGGCCTGTATTAGTTTTTAATATATCAACCTAGCCATTTATCCTCCATAAGTGGGACAGGTCTACTCTA
This sequence comes from Laticauda laticaudata, assembly GCA_004320025.1. Lineage (NCBI taxonomy): Eukaryota > Metazoa > Chordata > Lepidosauria > Squamata > Elapidae > Laticauda > Laticauda laticaudata. The sequence continues at coordinate 19,376 of BHFT01021596.1, forward strand.
GAGGGAATATGAAATAAATAAACACACTGCCAGAATGTGCTTCTAAATGGCTAAACATGGTCAGGGTTTCTCAATCTTTCCAATGTGTGGACTTCAACTCCCAGAATCCCCCAGCCAACTATATCTGGAATCCAAGTCCTAAAGATAGGAATTACAGCCAATTAGTTTAATTGCCTTTTTGTGGCCTCACCAGAATTGTTGGCTGCAGAATTCTGGGAGTTGAAGTCCAGACATCTTAAGTTGCTGAGATTGAAAAACACTGATTGTTGGCAGTTCAAAGGGGGAACTCACTGATGCCATTTGCTTATCTCATCTCTGCCCCTTGCAACAACAGCACAAGTTCACTCTAACTCTGGTGCCAGTAGAATGCATTGGTCTTCTGTTGAAGAGAAAACTAAAAACTACCAAGTTTTCATCACAGAGTAGAATAGAGCAAAACTCAACCACAGGATACATATAAATACCCAGCAGGGGAACCATGATTCATAGATAGGGTTTGTGCAATGTGGAGTTTCACTTTCATGGCGTCCACATTTTGCATTTTTATTGCTCATGAAGAGAATTCTGATAAGGCCACAATAAGGCAGCTTAATGAATTGGCTGTAATTCCTACACAGAGGGCCTGGATTCCAGACATAAAGTCCCAGATATTATAATTCCAACCCACCCCTGCCTTCAAGAACTGGGAAATGCTACCCAACTCTGTTTTATCCAATCCAGTTTTTTGCATGAATCAAGCCACAATGTTCTTCTGACTATCTTAATGCCACAAGGGACATTATATCTGTCTCTCCATTGTTCATTCTCTCAGTTAACCAAGTGTTTAAAACATCAGATTGGAACCCAGGAGACTGTGAGTTCTAATCCCATATTAGGCATGAAAGCCGGCTGGGTGACTTTGGACCAATCACCAGGTGAAAGTGAGTTCTAGTCCTGCCTTAAATATCAAAACCAGAGTTAGGGTTAGGGTTAGAGTTTGGATCAGTCATTCTCTTTTAGCCCACTCCACCCACAGGGTTCTTGTTGTGGGAAAAATAGGAAGCAGAAGGAGCACGGTGTGTGTTTGCCACCTTGAATTATTTATAAAAATAATAAGGATATAAATAAAAATAAATCAAATATACAAGGACAACATGGCTCCTAAAATAAAATACTGAAGACCCAGAAGGGAGAAAAGACAGAGCCTTTATTACTTGCCTTGCAAGCTTCTTAAAGCCATCTGGCTGCTGAAAGCACCATGGTGCTGTTTAAAACAGGATGGCTGAAAGAGTTACATAAAACGTTAGAAAAAGCAAAGACTCAGAACACGTCTATTAGGCCAACTCAAAATACCGACAGAGTGCAAACAGCTGAATTCTCCAGAATTCTTCATTGGGAAAGATGGTAAACAAAGGGTGGGGTGGACAAGAAGAGAGAAGGGGGGGGGGGANAAAGGGTGGGGTGGACAAGAAGAGAGGGGGGGGGGGGGGAAGTGACTAATGCTGAAGCCATGGGAATCTGCTCTTAATTACAGTCTTGAGTCGAATGTGGGAGAAGGCTTCAGACTTTTAAAGTAAGGTGCATAGGGATTCTCATGAATCTTCCAATGGCTGCCAACATGAGGACACCAGCAATGGTTGACAGAGCTCTATAGACATAAAACAGCTATGTGAAGGGCTGTTGTGGCTCATGGACCATCCAATGAAGCAAATACCAGGAGGAATTATCTCACAATAACAGAGTTGGAAGGGACCTTGAAGGTCTTCTAGTCCAACTTTCTGCTCAGGCAGGAAATCCTCTACCCATGGTGGCGAATCTATGGCACGCGTGTCACAGGTGGCAAACAGAGCCCTCTCTGTGGGTACATGTGCCATCGCCCCAGCTCGACTCTGCCATGCATATGCACGCACCTCCCACCGGCCAGATGCAGGGGTGGGATTCTACCAGTTTGCACCTGTTCACCAGAACCAGTTGTTAACATTCTGAGCAGTTCGGAGAACCCGTTGTTAGAAGAAATTACTGGCCTAATCCTGTAAGGAAGGCAGGAAGGAAACATTCTGGTGTTGCTTACAGAAATGGCCTCTCCATTAACCCTTATTATATTCTTGGCAGGACTAGACTTCCTGTCACAGGAACTTCTCTGGAGTTTTTCCCCTCTTTTCCTGGTACTTTGCTTGTGTGGAGTGGCCATTCAAAGTTACAATGGCACTGAAAAAAGTGACTTATAATCGTTTTTCACACTTGTGCCTGTTGCAACATCCCCACCATCATGAGAGGCCGGGCGAGGAGATGCGTGCCTCCATGTGAGTGATATTGAGTTGGCCACACCCAGCCAATAACATGACCACCAAGCCATGTCCACCCAGTCACATGACCACCAAGCCATGCCCACCACCTAAGCCACGCCCACAGAACTGGTTGTTAAAAAAATTGAATCCCACCCCTGGCCAGATGGTCTTCGGGTCTCTGCTGTGCATGCATGGGGGTGGGGTGCAGGTGGGAGGGCTGGGCACATGCATGGGTGCACGCACATTGCATTTTATGTATGTTATGTATTTTCCATTTTCTGTATGCTTTGGGCGCTCGATCCTGAAAAAGTTCCACATCACTGTCCTCTACTATTTCAGATATGTCCAGTCTCTTCTTAAAAACTTCCAGCACTGAGCATGTTGAAGCACTTGCACTAGCCGTGATGATGCAACGTCTGCAAGAAAATTACCAGGCTCCCTGAGCACCAAGGACCCCTCGTTTCTACCCTGAGCTACAAAAATATTCTCCTTTATTAGCAATGGATTTGCTTAATGGTCGACGCAAAGAGGACCATAAAATTGGGTCAGGATGACTGTCAGCTTTATGACTGTCATGATTTACGACCAGAATGAACTGGTGTTAATTATGATGCTAAGTCGAGGAACACCTGTATGCTTTCCATTTAGGTTGCCTGGTTTCGCTTTGTTTTTTGTCTTTCTCATGGTGCCACCTTTGGAATGAAGAGCTGGTATGTAACTTTCATAAATAAACAATTGAGAAAAAAATGTGAATGTGAAGCTTCCTGCTTCCCTCCAAACATAGCTCTCCAAGGTAGTTTTGGTGTTTCTTTGCTGATCTTTTCAAGCTGTGGTTAGGGTAACACAGGGATGGAATTGGAAAAGGGAAGGCCATAACTCTGTGTGTGTGTGTGTGTGTGTGTGTTATCAAGCAAAAGAGATAGGACTCCAATGGGGTAATTGAAGCTTTCCCTTCTCTTCTCCTCTCGTCTCTCCCCCTTCCCCTTCTCTTCTTCGCTCCCCCTTCTCCCTTTCTTTCCCATTCCCTCCCCCCACCCATTTAGGGAACCAGATTGGTGTAATGAAGTGTTTTTTCAAACTTGGAGAGGTGTGGATTTCAACTGCCACGATTGAGGACATTTAAGGTAATGAACTAGAAGCAGGGAGACCTGAGTTCTAGTCCTGCCTGAGGCATGGAATGCAATTGTGTGTCTTTGGGCCGGCCATTCTGTCTCAGCCCTAAAAAGAAGGCAAGGGCAAGTGAAAATGTTGCCAATGAAACTGCAGGACTTATCCAGATAGTTTCCAGGAGTCAAGACTGACTGGAAGGAAACTACTTTCAGATGTCCTTCAGCGGGTCAGTTTTAAAAAGGCAGGATATGGAAATTAGGGAGAATCCTAGGGATTGCAAAAAATAATATAAAAGGACTAGCTTGATACCCGTGCTTCACCAGGGAACTATATGGTCAGCCTTAGTTTTTGGGGAAGAAAGTAAGGGTGAAAAAATTCTGCCTATGCCTACTAGCATCCATCGGCATTCATCTGGCTAGTATCCTGTCAGTGTGTGAGAGAGTTCAGAGCTGTTTGGAAACTCAAACAGCATTTGCTGAGTGAGCAAGAAGGAGACAGCAATATACGAAATACTAATACTCTGAAGGTCATTTTGAAAAATCCTTTCTTAGTGAGCACCTAGAAGCCAAGAGAAACATAAGTGCCAAATTTCAAGTTTGTAGGCTTTATAGTTCTGGAGATTTTGTGATGATGCGTGAGTGGTATTTTGTTTTTACAGACATATAGATTTTGCTGATGATCTTCAAAGATAAGGATGGCAAGTTGCCTGTCATATGTAAAGTGTAGCATTCCTTTAGTAGCAGCTTTCCTGTAGGCAGGAATCCAGGTTCAAGTTATCTCTGCAGGAACATCTCTAGATGGCCCCAGGACAATCAATCGCAGCCCAACCTACCTTACGGTGTTCCTGTTGATAAGAAGTGAGCCACTGGACACCATGCTGCTACCTGCTCTGTGCATCCAACAGAAAGGCAAGAGATAGATAGATAGATAGATAGATAGATAGATAGATAGATAGATAGATAGATAGATAGATAGATAGATAGATAGGTAGGTAGGTAGGTAGATAGGTAGGTAGGTAGGTAGGTAGATAGATAGATAGACAGATAAAAATATCAAACAAGAAAATAATTTTGTTATTTTGAGTTCATGAGGAAGGGACTTTTTTTTTTTGCACCGGAAAACTTAGCTTCTGACATTTAGTAGCTGCAGCTTTTGCAGAGGAGCTAAAACCTTGTTTTGCAATAGTGACGAATATCTGCAGCTCGGGTGTAAGGTAACGTTTCGTTGCCAAACATCGTCGGCATCAGAGGATCCCTTTAAAGCCCCGCTGAAGATGTTACCTGGCCAGGTCACGAAACCAAACCACAGGCTCGGAGAACGAGCCTTCATCCTCGCCCCCAGGCCGCGTTTGCTTGAGAGAGGAGAGGGGTTTTTTTTTATTTATTTATTTTCTTTTCACCAGCAGCAATCGTAAGAAATTACACAAGTGTGAAATGATCAAGGCATGACTCACCACGCTTTTGTGTACTAGGCAACCGGGCGTCTCCGCCCGAAGGCAATCAGTGCTTCGCCAGTGAACTCTTCCACGCCAGCCTGACATCACCGTGGTGCAAGTTCACTGGCGCGGAGGAGTTGACAGTTGCCGCGGAGACAATGTTTTCGCGGAGTCCGGAGCCCCGCGGGGTTTGCAACGTGGAGTTCGGGACAACAAAACGGACGGCAACGTGGAGGAAACTCAGGGGAGCTTCAGAAAAAGCCGCATCTGAGCTGGGCGCTGCACGCACACACACGCACACACTCACACAGAAGCATCGTCCCGGGACGGAGGGAGGGGGAGCCCGTTCGTTTAGGGAAGGGGAGAACAGTGAGCTCCCCCCCTTCCCTGGAGGACGGAGGGAAGAAAGTTGCAGAAGGAGCATCTTGAAAGTGCGGGCGAGAGAGAGTGCGGACAGAGCCGTCCNGGGGGGGGGGGGGGGGTTAGAAGCAACCAAGGGGAGCAATTATGTTCGCGCCAATACTGGCTCACCCCACGAATATAGAGAGGAATGTGTGCGTGAGTGTGTGTGAAACACGTGTCCAATGCTCCGATCGTAATGGGGACGCGCAGGAGCCCCTCTCAACGGTTGGACGAAGCCATAAGGACTGTGAGAGACGGGAGGGCAACAGAGCCTTGGAAATCGGTGCCCGTATTTTATTCCCCGCTTCGGCCAAGAGGGGTCCGACTAGATGCCCTTTCCGGTAGGCCCCGATCCCTGTGCTGGTGTGGTTCAAGTCGGAGAAGACCCGAGCTCGCTCCCCTCCCCTCCCCCGATCTGCCTCTGGGAACCCCCTGCTCCAGGACAGAACTAAAGCCTCGCGGTCTCCCCGCGGTTTCCAAAAGCCCTCAAGCTTGAACTGGAAAATAAAAATAAAAAGAGGAGAAAACGGAATAGCTCCGTTTCAGCTCCCAGGCGCGGGTTTCGGGTCTGGACCGAGATTTGCACAGATTTTATTTATTTATTTATTTTTTTACAAGTCCAATCGATTTCTTTCCTCTCTTCCAACTCCCCCCAACCCTACCCTACGTCTAGTGTGGGATGATGATACCCGCATATACAGGTTTTGCGGCTCCCGCCTTCCCCCACTCCTTTTGGCAGCGCCGATAAATCGTTTTTGGGTCCTGCAGACTTGGTGAATTTCTTGGGGGGGGGGCGGGGGGGGGCAAGAATTAGTAGGCGGGTCCGTGGCGTAGGCCATCCCACGTTTCGGGAACTCGAGAAGCTCGACCGCCGCAGCAACTTCGAGAGCTTGGAAGCGAGGAGGAACTTTCACTTGCCCCTCCTCCCAACCCCAAGTTTCGCCTCCCTGCAGACGACCGGACACCCTCAGCTTGTTTTGTTTTTATGCCGCCCGCTCATTTTCGTTCTCGAACTGTTTTTTGGAGCCTGAAAGGGGGGGGGGGGGAGTGGGGGGAACAAACAAAACCAAAACAACCTTTCCCTTTTTTTTGGGGGGGGGGGGCGGACCATGCGTTTTTGCAAATACTCCAGTTCGAAAAATCCAGCCCTCATGGGAGGAACATGTCCGTTGTTCTCGGGGCCCATAGCTGAGAAATATATTGAAGCGTGAACAAGAAGGGGAGGGTAATATTTGGGCCTGTAGGGAAAAAAAAACAAAGCCCCCTCTCCTCCCCCCAAGTTTCCCTGCAGCTTCGTTTCAGCAGCCCGATTCCAGCCGTTTGGGAGCCCACCTGTCAGCGCGGAGGAGCTTCTTCCCCCCCTTGGGAGAAAAAGGCGGGCGGGCGAGCGAAGGTGTTAAATCAGAGCTCTCGCAAACTTGGCCAGTTTCAAGACTCGTGGACTTTTTCAACTCCCAGAATTCCTGAGCTAAAGAAAATGCCCTGAAAGATAGGATTTCTGGAGTTGAGCCACAAAGTTTTTAAACTTGCCAGTTTGGGGTCCACCTGGGTTAGATGAACGCTTGATCTCTTTTTGTTCATGTTTTCACCCCTCGGTTGCAATAGGGTCAACGGGCGGGGGGGGGCCAAAGTTGGGGCAAGTTGCTCTCCGTCTTGCCTCGCAGCCGGGATGGTATTTTTCGCGCGGGGACCTTCCAGCAATAGTTGACCGTCTGAAATACCACAAGAGTGGCCGAGTCCAGACGTTTCGTTGCGCCGTTTTATCCCCGCCCTGGTCCATGGAAGCCGACCTGGTTTTCCCCAATGCCCTAAAAATCCATCAAATAAATCACAATGGTGGTTCAGGGGCGACGTGTGAACGCTGCGCAACGCTCGGCGTGCTCCACTCTCTAAGCAAAGAGAACTCGGAGAGATTTCTCCTCAGTTCTCCTTCACTGAGTTCAGGCTTTCCTCAGCCTGAAAAAGCGATACAACTCCGTTATTTCATCCAGCTGCTTATGCGCTTGGCAGTCACGGGAAAACACACTTTACATGCCCAGAGGCACATCAGCCTTTTCAGATGGCCAAGACATTTGGGGGAACCAAAGAAAGAGGTCGTGAGGTGGAAGGGTGCCTGCAATTCCCCCTCACACACACCCCGTTTGCGTGCTGTCCGAAGCGTTTGACGGCCATATTCATTGCAACACCGAACTACAAATACCCTCCTTTATTGGTGAAGAGGTACCGGTCTGCTAATCCAGATTAACTACCCCGGCGTCCACAAGCTTCCACCTTTTTGCTCCGGATTAACCCACTCCGGATTCCTTGGGCTCCCTCTAAACCCGGGAGAAGCCGCGCCAAAGACAATGCCCTCGTGATGTATGGGGACCCCCTCAGTTACGTTTGTTTGGGTCCAAGGTCGTCACCTTTTGTCTCCCCAACGTCAAAATGAAGCTTAAGGCCGTTGCCGGGGAGACCGAAGGGATAACGGGTATATAAAATGCCCGGCGCGCCGGGTTTAGGCATCCGATGCCTTTGAGGCGAGTGGGAGCGTTGTCGCTTCTCCCAAGCTCGGAGAAACTTGGCCTTTCGTTGAGTATCTACGACATGGAAAACTCGCGCCGAAGACCATCTCGGGACCCAGGCAACCTGGGCATCCAGCGTTTCCGTCGCGTGAAGAACGCCAGACCCGCGCAGCTCGAACCTTTGGCTCAGCTGCCGGGAAAGAGTCCGGCTAAGCCGGCCCTGAGCTCGCCGCGCCCCGAAGTTCAGCGGCCGCGGCAACCAGAGCGCCTTCCTCCGCTGCGGACTCGCTCTGGCGGCTCTCCTTTTATAGGGGAGCTAAATTTAGGCCCGCTCGGCCAGGCAGGAGCGGCAACCGTCCATCCCCCGAGCGGCCCCCCCCCGATCCGGAGACGCATTTCCTCCGTTAGCGCCATTGGCCTGCGCTCTTGCTCGGCGCGTCTTAAAAGCTCCCCGCCGCCGGCCAGGCCTTCCACAGCGCTGCAGATAGGAGGAGATCGGGGCAACCCCGAGGCAGACATGGCGTTGCCGGCCTCCAGCTTGCCTTCGTTCGCCTCTTTCCGCAAGGACAGCCGCCCGGCTTCCCAAGTGAGTGTCCCGGAGACGGTGGGGAGGGGGCGGCCTCTCTCTCTCTCTGCACAACATGCTCAGAGGCACACCCGCTTGGCCCGGAGACGGGGGGGAAAAGGGCCAGCGTGGAAGCTTCCGGGGTGGGGGTGGGCTACGACCCTGATCAGCCCTGAGAAGTGGACCCGCTGAACTCGGAGGGTTCAACGCTTCCTCGGTTGCTCTCGCAAGAGCGCCGGCTCTGTGCCCGGGGGATTCGTGGGAAGGCGTCCTCTGTTCTCCGTCACTCCTTTGTGAGGCTACCTGGAAACAGATGCAGGGGCTTTTTGGGGGGTGGGGGAATCGCCCCGACCCCTCCCCTGGCCAGGCCAATGTCTCAAGTCAATCGAGGCGGGTTTGGGACGAAGCTGCTTCCGCCCGCAGAGGGGTCTCCTCCCGCGAAGTGAAGCGGAGGGCGGGCGAGCAGGGTCCGGCCGGCCGCCCGGGTCAGCGCCGACTAACGCGCCCGCTTCTGCCCTCCTCTTCAGCAATGGTCCTGCGGCTTGGAAGCTGCGATGCCGCTCAGCCACTGCCCCTTGCCGGACCTGAGGATGAGGACGGAGGGGGCCGCCCCTATCAGAGACGAAGAGCTGAGCACCGTGCTGGATCTGGTCCTCTCCATGGGCAGCAGCGACAGCAGCCTCCTCTCGGACATGCCTCGGGGAGATTACGCGAGACCGGACGATTATTTCGGCATCAGTTCCGCGGCTGGATATTACAGTCCGTTAGAAACCCGCACGCCGACTCCCTATAGCTCCGGTTTCCCTTCCGAATCGGAGCCCTCCGAGCTGGACGCAGGGAATTACGCCCACGGGCGTTTCTTCGTGGGCTTTGCCGGATCGCCCTTCGTGGACAATATTAAACCGGAGCCCGAAGTGGAGACTTACGAGACTCTGCCAGGCTTGGGGCCCCAAGTCTGCACCAGCATCAAGCAGGAGAACACCCCAGGCCCCTGCATGCTGTCTGGCTCTCCTCAGCTGCCTTGTGCTGAGACCCCCCCACTGAGCCCCGATGACCTGCTGATGGCCTCCAAGCGCCACGGACAGTTGATGCCTCTCTCCCAGCAGGGCTACCACCCGGGCTTTCCACAGCCTCAGTACCCCCAGAGACCCTCCCCTTATGGACTCTTTGAGGAGAGCCTTCCCTGTCAGGCCTCGGCCTCCAGGACCCTTCTCACCCCACCTGCCTCGCCCCTGGAAATGCTGGAAACCAAAACGAAGAGGGGACGCCGGTCTTCCTCTCGCAAACGGAGCGCCACGCACACTTGCACTTACGCTGGCTGTGGAAAAACCTACACCAAGAGCTCCCACCTGAAGGCACATCTTCGAACCCACACAGGTGTGCATCGTTTTATTGCCTCCTAAGAGGAAAGGGAAGGGAAGGCGGATTTGAACTGAAGGGAGGAATAAGTAGCTTGGCCACACATTGTTTCCATGAAGCTGGTAGGTTTAGGGGAAGCTCACTTTTCAAGTAGAAAGTTTCAGAGGAGCCCCTGGAAACACACTTCTCCTCCTCTCCTCCTGAGGTTTGCACACTTTTCTGGAGGGCTGGGGAGGTGGACACAGTGGGAGGCATAGTTATGCTGATGCAGCTGAAGTCATAATGGTGTTTTACCTGGCCTAAGGGAGGACAGGGCAGGAGAGAGCACATCACAATGGACAAGTGTGAGGTATATAGCTGTCAGAAAGCCCAGGGACTTTTAACTTTTACAGAAGGGATGTTTTGACAGCCTTTTCCTATTTAGGATAAAGGGCAAGGCAGATACATTTATAAGGCATATAAGTTTAATAAATTAAACTTAATTAAACTAAATTAAAAATTCAGAAGGAGCACCGAGTCTGGTGGTCACTCTTGGCTTGGCATAAATCAATAATTTTTTTCCTCCTCTTCTCCCCAAATAGGTGAGAAACCCTACCACTGCAACTGGGAAGGGTGCGGATGGAAGTTTGCTCGCTCAGATGAACTGACCCGCCATTATCGGAAACATACCGGGCATCGTCCCTTTGAGTGCCACCTGTGTGACCGGACCTTCTCCCGTTCTGATCATCTGGCATTGCACATGAAGAGACACATGTAGCTTTCTCACACCTGTGATGTGACCTGAAGTACTCTGGAGATGGGGGAGAAATCTTGTAGCTGGTACTACTACGTCTGTCTATGCAGAGAAGAGACTTGGGAATGACCCGAGGAAGCCAGTCGTTCCAGTGCTTCCTGAAGAGGCCAAGAACCTGACTTGACTATTCTTTCGCCATGGAAGAGCAGGACTTATTTATAGGATGGAGGAGAGACCAAAATGCTTGACTGCAGCCCTGAGATGCAAAGGCATGTAGCACTTGGAAGAAATTATATATATATATATATATATATATAATATATATATATATATATATTATTATATATATATATATATAATATAGACACACTCACACACACACACACACATGTGGATGAATACATGTTCAGCCTCAGAAATCGAATGTAGATTAGTTGATCCAATAATTTTTAACATTTCTATTTAAATGGCTGTGAAATCTGGACTTCAAAAAAACAAAAAAGCAAGATAAAAAGTGTGGATGTTTTTTAAACAGTGGTGCTGGAGGTGGCTATTATGCATGCCCATGCACAACAAAAAATAACAAACAAAAAAAGTCCCTGACTGAACCCTCCACAAAAAATACTATTTGAAGGCCAAAACCGAGGCTGTCATCTTTGATATCCGAGTCATCAGAGCTGACTCACTCTTGAAAAGTCCAATTGTGCTGAGTGAAAAAAAAAAAAGAGAAGGGTGCCTTCCCAGCACCTGCTGGCTGGCGACTATAAAAGATGATACTGAGATGGCCATGGCAAATCTGAAGAATGCAGTGTGAAACAAAGTGATCCATAGATCACTTCTGGCCAAGGGTCGGAAATAACTAAATGGTTGGTGATGACAGAGAAGAGACAAAGGGCTGGCTGTATGTACATAGCTGACTATGCCCCAAACATAAGCTGTATTTGAGGACTGTAAGGTTTACTGCAGACAAAAAATAACCTTATTTTCTGAGACAGGAGTTTCTCACTGAGAACATGCCTAATCTATGCTGTACACTCAAAGTGTGCACTTAAGGTGCCTTAAACTATACTAGAACTACTGGGTTACAGGTCCTGTAAATAAACGTATCTTTGGACCAGAATTGTATAAATATTGTAAATAGTTCTTATACTGAAGTTGGACCATAAACAGGAGATAAAATAGGTTTTTTTTTTCCTCTGCCTATTCTTTTGTTTTAAATAAATGTTTTCTGAAAACTGTTTTTAAAAAAAAAGATTTTTCTAAAATAAAACATTTGCATTGATGTGTCTTTCGCCCTTATTTAAAAGTCATTTGCTGAGAGTCAAGTGACAGGATGAACCAGACTTGCCTTAAAGCTTCTTTGTGGTTCTACCAATGTCTCAGCTGCACCATAGGACAGAGCTTGGTAGCAAAACTCTTGAGTTCAAAAGCAATCAAGGCTATAATTTAGTCTCATTTTTAGTTTACTTGATGGCTATTTTGGTAGTACCCTCAAATCTCTTCCAGATGTAGATACAACTGTGCCAGCAGTAAACCAAGGGCGGTTTTGCTTGTTTTTTTTTTTAAAACTTTGGAACGTAAACACTGCTTTTCAGTAATTATGGATTTTTAATGCATGAGCTTTCCCCTGCATTTGTTCTCAAATGCTGGGTGTCATGATACATTTGTGAAGAAGTTGTCTTCATAAGTAGTTTGCAAAGATACATTTTTAAAATGAGGACCAATTCCTAGAGCTCATTGGTTTTAATCTGTTTTTTAACGATGTTAAGTTTCCCAAAGTTGCACAGCAAGCGGATGGCCACACAAATGAAATTGAATAAATAAGGTACTATACCCACTATACAATGATTCAAGTTCTAGTATTAGAAGAAGGTAGAATCTTTGTAAACTTTTCTCATAATTCTATAAGCCTTCAATTTGTCCTCCCTTTTTCCATATTTTTCCCTAAAACAAAACCATTCAGCCGAGCTCCGGTCATATTTCTAGCTGCCTTTTCTGAGCTTCTCCATCATCATTATGCTTGTTGAGATAGAATGTCCCAACATGCATAATATTCCATAGATCATTACCTACCTCAACATAGAGAAGTAAAATCAGACTTCTAGATCTGGGCTGCAAAAATCCAGATGACTACAAGATGGCAGCCAAGAATTGTTCTGCAACTCTCTGCTACCATCTGGTGTTATTTCAGTTTTCTGCTATCTAGATCTGACAGTCGTAGGTAAAATAACTTCAGGATCCAAAAGAATGAGGTTCAGCCAACTTATTGGTTCTTTGCTGCCCTGGGAAGTTGGATATGTTGTCTTATCAAAGCCAGGTTGTAATGCTGGGTTGGGAACGTTAGGCATTACAGGACAATGAAAGGACATCAGGTTGGGAAAGGCCTTTCACTGTTATGAAAGTCCTCATTACTATGTTTGAAGATTCTCCTGATATACCATTCAGTAGTTCCAGAGCTAAACGAAAGGATTATATGAAATAGAATTAAATCCTATCAACAGTCATGTCACCACTTCCTGGTCAACCAGCACAGCAGGTCATAAGAACAACTTCTGACTGCTATTTATTACCCAAACATTGACATTCAGCAACAAGGTCTCTCTTTAGCCCAGGGATAAGCATCCTGACTGGTTGAATATCTATTGAATTTCTCTTTTACACAATTTGAATCCATGGCCAAGTAGATTATAATTTCCCAACCTTCAATTTTACTGAGTGACCCAGGGTTTCAGGGTTTCAAACCTGAGAGGGGAAAAAGTGGCTCTTTACCCATTTTATCCACACTGCACATAATTTTATAAATTCCTTCTTCACCCCCCCCTTAAAAAAACAAAACCAAAATGCTCCAAATTACATCATATTTTCTCATAAGGAAACTGCAATATCCCTGAACATTTTGATTGTCACTTTTTGCTATTTCTGCAATCTCCTCAAGAGGATGTTTCTACACAATATTCCAAGTATGTTTGTAGTACATTGCCGTATTGGCAATTCTAGTTAAATGCAATGCACATACACCAATGTATACCATACACCAAATACACCAATGCAAAATTTGTTTCTCCCCCCCTCCCAGCTGCTGCATTTGGGTTGACATTTCCACTGAATGTTCTACCATAACCGCAAAAATATTTCTTGGTTTAGTCATTCCTAGGTCAGATCTCCTCAATTAACATCCCCAATACTTAAATGGTTAACTGGTAAAGATAGAAAAAGCAAACAAGTTTAAAATTTGCATGGAGGGATGGGCTGTTGTACACAACATTACTAAAATTAGCACTTCAATTATACACTTGCAGAAAATGACTGGGAAGTTATTTAAAGTAGCTGCAGAAATAACCACTCTGCTCTGAACAATGAAATCCTGTCATTTCTTTAAAGTGGCAAAACAAAAGTGGATTTCCCTTTTGAAAACACTGCCTAGAGAAGGGATTTTGCTGTTTTTTGATGGTGGGAGGGAGATCCTGTGTTTTCACTACAGAAAGCATTGCACAATCCCTTCCAGAAAGTATGAAAGATATGCTAAAATGATCATTCCGATTACTGCAATTGTTTCAGCTCCTCCTCCTCTTTCCTCCTCTTTCACCAACTACAGGGCACAAAGACATCAAAAGCAGCTTGGGGTTTATGTAGTGGTGTAATAAACAGAGAGTGTTACAAGAGCAATATTTGTGCCTTGAAAAATTACACTTCTTCTTTCAAGAGGCTTGTTTGACCACAAGTCCCTTTCTCACAAGTTGGAAAGCTTACTCCAAATTTTGCTCCCCCAGAGATCAACCTATATCCCAGTTTGATTAGATCAAATATGTTTGCAGAGGTGATTCACACAAGCTAGCCAACTCAATCTGTATTTGAACTTTGCTGTAAATCACCAAACATTAATTCAAAGCGTATTAGCCACGGGGAACTTAAAAATTTTTCAAATCTCATGGAGAATATTCACTTTCTTTGGAATTGAAAGTTGATTTGCAATATTTCCTCTGACTCTCCATTTCAGTGATTTAGAGTTTTTCAATTTCGACAATCTTAAGACTGTGGACTTCAACTCCCAGGATCCCCCAGTCCACATATCTTAAAGTTGCTAAGGTTGAAAGACACCAATTTAAAACATTTTAAACAAAGTAGGCATGGGCAAGCTTTTGGGGCACATTTAATTTTGGAGAACAAGATGATGATGCAAAGTGTTGATTCTCCTTACCAATGTAAACAGTGCCAGAGTTTTAAGATTACTTTTTTAGGATTGAGGAATTCTGGGACTTGAAGTCCATAGATCTTCAGGTTGGACATCCCTGCACTATTGTGTGAGTATAGTATAGTATAAGTATTTCTGTATTCTCTGAACAATGCAAGGCATATTATGTTGCTAAGTGGAAGCATCTCATTGTGTTTCACATTTTGGAAATAGGTATATAAAAGGCAAAACTAGAATGTTGGACCAATCAGAGATAATCCATGTCCTATATTCAAAGCTAATTGGCAATTGGAAAATTTCATTCAGAGAAGATGCTTTTCTCATCACCTATTTCCTTAACCTTTGGAGATCTCCTCTCTAACATATTTAAGCTACATTCTGAAGTTGCACAACTGAATAACAAAGATGCCTACTTGCTACCAAATCAGGATTGCTTCTAGGGGTAGACATTTATGTCTGTTTTATATGGAGAAGGGTCATCTAAAATAATCTTCTGGCTGAATTCTACAGAGAGCTGTATCTAGCACAATTATGCAGAGAAGGGAGTCAGTAGACAAGAAGAACCTAGGTCATATAAAAAAACCACATCAACCCAAACAAAAGCTGGTCTGACCAAAAAACTGAAAATGAAAGCCATCCCAGAGTCTCAAATGCTCCAAAATAATTAACTTTTTTACATTTATTATATTGAACAATAACACCTCTTTTATATTAAACAATAAACATAGAACATGGGTTAAACTTTAGCAATCCTACCTTCTCTTCCACTCCACCATGTTCTTATATGATAATTTCAAAAATAAACAGAGATACAGCAATGTACATATTTGAATATACATTAGTCAGCATCTATAAGTTTGCCCTTTCCTACCAGATTCAAGGGATGGAGCCTAAAAGCAAGGTTTAGACTCCAAACTCACCTGAATGCATTCCTTCCATTAATAAATTCCTCTCCCACCAAATTGACAAAATGTTTGAAATTCTCCACCGATTCACCTTTGTGGATGCTTTGGAACCTTAGAATGAAGTTTAGCTGTTGTCTCTTTTAAAACAAACAAACAAACTATGTACCCTTTGCATTCTGGGACAGAAGAAAGGGAGGAGGAGAATCACAAAAGACAAAAGAAAATAATCTTTTTATCTTCCCTGTTGTCATTCGTGGCAGAAAGCCCTTCCTTCCCTCCTGAAGAGAAGCTAAAAATGTTAGAAGGCAGGCATCTCTCTCATTTAGGGCAGGGGTCTTCAAACTTGGCAGTTTTAAGACTTGTGGACTTCAACTCCCAGAAATCCTCTTCCAGTCATGTTAGCTCAGGAATTCTGGGAGTTGAAGTCCACAAGTCTTAAACTTGCCAAGTTTGAAGATCTTTGACTTACGGCTTGCTTAAAAAGAATCCACAGTGACATAAAAAAAAATCCACTTGATTCAAAGATAAACTGCATCTCCTCTATGGGACAAAATGAACTTTGATAGAGAGGTAGGAAACTGGTAGAAAAGAATCCCATTTCAAGTTAAAGAATGAAAAGTATTACAGACTCAATGGGATGAACAAATTATTCTGGCATAGATAATGTGTGTCTGTAAAGAGGATGGACTGAGTAGTACAGCAAGAACAGAAACTGGGGAATCTTATAGCACCGAATGAAAGGCGAGTGCGTGCATTTGTTCCCAAGCCAGAAATTCTTATATGCACATTTTTTTTAGGAAATGTGCTGGCTGACAGAAAGCTAAGAAGCAGCAAGCAGGAACACTCAGAGAAAGTCAAGAATTAAAACTTACTTGTGAGGTACAAACAGCGCCCCAACAAAGTAGGGGGTAGCTGAACCAGATGACAACAGCAATACACTGTGTTCTCAAAGAATCATGAGGAATTTATTATAAAAAGCAAAAGTGAGTGAGCAGTGGGCAGCTGGGAGGCTGCATTTGCCTGCTGATCTCACCAAAGTCCACCAGAAGCATCTATAGTGACATAGCAATGTTACTAGGAGGTCAGGCTTCAAAAACACTGGCCTGTTTTTGAGGAACTTTGAGAATTTATCTTGCAAGGGTTTAATATACTTACTTGCAAAATACTTTTTAGTGCTAAAGAAACCTGGCTATTTTGCCATCAAATTTCAAAAGCACAATCTGGGGGAACTTTGGGTAGATACAAAAAAGTCCAGAGTTTTATATGCAGCTTGCCCTGCTATCAAAATGCAAGGCCCAAGTGATGTGTCTGTGTATTTCTGTCTGTTTTTGCAATCCAATCAAAGAACTAGCCAAGCCGTAGTGTTTTAACAGCTCCTCTGCTCTAAAAACCATTTAAACCCCAAATGATGTGTATATGTAAAACAGCATGTGGGATATAGCCTAGGCTGCTAGTGAAAAGTGCTTTTTTTTTTTTTTGCAACTGTAATTACTATTGTATTAATTGTTCCTTCAGATTTAGGAGGTCAATGGTCAACAGGAACTCCTGAGAGAAGTTATCTATCCTTACTTCTTGAATTCCTTTAATTACTTCTCATCTCTGGATGCGAGTCCCTTCCCCTCAAACCCCCAAAGCCCCCATTTTTTGCTGACAAAAAATGAAATGAAAAATCACCTCATGTACAAATAAAGGAAAGATGAAGAATATTATTGCAGCAGTGGCCAAAAGGATATTTATGTTCATCCAAGAAGTTACTTGGATGAATAACAGAATGTCTCAGTTTAATAAACTTTGGTCCAGTTGCCATGATTTAAATTTTTTAGATGTTCATCAAATATGCATTTCTAGACTTGGCAGCTCAGTACATTAATCAGGATATTAGTTGCCCATGCAAAATTAGACAGAGATTCTGTTTTTGAGAACAGAATGGGACAACTCGCCACAGCCAACTCACCATGGAATAATTTAACCATTCAATTTAATTATTTAAAATAATTTAAAAATTATTTTGATTTTTGTCATTTACATTTTATTCTGTTCCTCCTTTTGCATCCTTTCTTTAATGATTTCATTCCACCATTTATTAGATATTTGTAGAACTCCTGTCCCATGGTGTGTTGGTCGCGGCGAGTTGGCCGCGGCAAGTTGACTGTGTTCAGTTGGCCATGGTCAGTTGGCCATAGTGGCCCATAGTCCTAGACCAGGGGTTCCCAAACTTGGCAAGTCTTAATATTGTCGAGGTTGGAGACCTCTGTCCTAGACTCTTTTGAGAAGCATCTGGCTGAATTTGTGTGACACGTTACATGTCATTTGTACTAGGACCTTGAAATTATTACCACAACTATTGTTTATTTCCAGATCTATACACTAAATATATACAACACATACACACAAACTATACATTATTTATGTACAATATATAATTATATTCCATAACAGGCAGGCGATAAAAAGAGCTATGGGAAATCTGCCAATCTGTTTGTGTGTGTATATATAAATACATCCAATGTCCAAAGCCAAGTAACATGGACTAATGATAGATGAGCTAAGAGACAGTAAATGTATACAAAGCAAACTATGTACAACATAATGCATGTTGTTTTTTAAATCTACGAGTATACACAGATCTTATTTACTTCTTAGAAAAAGAAAAGGGGCTCCAAGCCACTGTGTTTAGGGGTCATGGCACCCCTCAATACCTAGAATGGTTTGCCTGAGCACCAGAAGGTCTGCATTTGGGTCTAGAGATATGCTCAGGTTGCATAAATATTGCTAAATATGACCAAGATTTGTTTTGAAGAGCTTTCCTGAACAAATCTCCTTAGTAAGATTTGTGGCAAACATGACTTACAGCGTTAGCTTTAAAATTCTACATACATTCTGACTATTTAAATGAATTGCCAATGCTATTAATGGATTAAACAAAGAGGCTTAAATTTTGCTGTAACTGTGCCACAAATTCATTTGTTCCAAGGCTGTTGTTCAGGATTGCCAATCAGTTTGCAAAAGCAGGGTATCAAATCTTTCTGGGACCTTTATTTTTTGAGCTCTCCAATGCGTATAGTTTGGTCCTGGGTCTTCCCAGATTACAGGAGTGGGTAGCAGAATAACAAGGAGAGGCTTAATCCTGCCACTAATGTCAAGGGTGGGAAAACGGGAAATGGAGATGAAGAATGGAAATAAAGAAAAAGTGTTCCCAAAAGGAAATTGCAGCATGAATCCAAGCAGGATAGCAAGCTGTGCTAGAAAGTAATTTTATTCAGGCACAGAGAACTGAAAAATGGAGATGGTATTGAGAGGTGGCTTCAGGAGGATTTTTTTTTTGGGGGGGGGGGNAGGAGGATTTTTTTTGGGGGGGGGGGAGGAGGGAAGGACAGAGAGGCATCTTGGAAGAAGAGATTTAATTCTCTGTGTATCCAAGGAAGAGGAATGCACAGTGAGATAAAGGGAGTCAAGGAAATGAAGGCACATCAGTGGTTCCTCTCTACAAATATCCTAACAGAAGAGAGAAAATGTGCTTGGATGCCACATATTCACTCAGGTTGATGGGGGTGGGTGGGTGAAATTAAAGCATTTTGGGAATGTCCCATAGGAATGACGACCACAGGATCATCTCAATAAGGGCTGTGGGAGCGTGCTGTACCTGTCAGGTTTGAGAAGATGCCGTCCTAACAAAAACTATAAAGACAACTACTCTCACAAGTCAGCAACCAGAAAACATCACCTTCCCACCCCATAACCCAGAAGGTATGGCACAAGAAATCAAGAATAGAAGACCAAGCAAGCAGAGCGTAGTTTACAGTGGAAAAATCCAGTGAAGGTGGCCTATCCCCAAGATAAGTAATGGGATTCTTTTTGTAAAGTCAGGAATATTTTTCTGAATAAGGCCATAAGGAGATGAATAAGCTGATCCACTGAGAACTGATTACTTTATAAAAACAAGGTAGGGGTGATACACAGTAGCCATAAATCAAACTTTCAGCATAATCCCAATATTTCAATTCCCTTGCCCGTTCTCTGCCTTTATAAGGAATCTCAAAGCCCAAATACATACGCAGACATAAGGTCTGCCCCCCCCCCCCCCCCCC